>SJYA01003119.1:438057-558728 GCA_006410615.1 Neotragus moschatus
GCATCAGTGAAGATTCCTTATGAATATATATATGATTTTAGGATCCAGGAGAGTTTATTTTTCAGTATGGTTCCCACGCATCTGGAAATTCCTTGTGTGTAGATAAATCCTGAGTTAGTAAAGTTTAAACTTACCGAAAACTGCTGATTTCACCAGCCTGTTGATTTATAATAGCCTTGACAGAGATCTTATGAATCACCTTTCTCTAAGAACTATTGCCTAAGGTACAAAAGAAACAGTAAAAAAATGAAAACACAATAATTTTCTTTTTTTCCTTACAGTTAAAAATTTGTGGGAGCTCTGATGAGATTAAAGACAGGTGGTCCTAATTAGGTTCTCTGTGTTGCCAGGGAAACAATTTTAGGAAGGTGATAACTTTATGCCTTTATTTATTAGCATTTCCTCTTATGTTCAGCTCTGGTTCTGAGGGAGGTTAGACTTCCCCACATCTTGAATCTACTGATTATGACTTCAGGTGTTTTAAGATCTGCCGTGTGTATAACTACGTGCACCCTGCCTGTGTAGGTAGCAGCAGAGTAATGGTTCGGAGTAAGGGCTCTGTAGTCAGGCTTCCTGGCTTTAAATCTAGGCCGTGCCATTTCCTAGCTGTATGACCTTCAAACAGTTATTTACCACTTGCAACCTCAGTGCCGTGATCTGTAAACTGGAGGTGAAAGTATTATACTTACCCCATCGGGACTGACATGAGGATGAAATAAGTTGATACACATGAAGTATTTAGTTCTGGGATATGTTCAGTGTTTAATACTGTTATTTTTTAAAAACCCGCCTTTTCATAAAATTGGGTTGTAATCAGCTTTTTAAATAAACTGGACCATATTTTCAGGTCGGTATTGTAAAACAGATGTTTCTTACTTAGGATGTCTATGAATTTAGTTAACATTGTAAGTAAAGTTTTATGGATAATTGTGTTTTTCTGGGGAGAGGGTCCTTTAACATTCACTGCGGTCCCAAAGGGACCGTGAACCTAATAAAATGTTGTATTACTGATGATGTTAGAGAACAGATTATGTTTGAAATTCAAATCCAGGCCAAGCCAAATTTAAAGAAACCTTTAACCAGACTTTCTATTATTTTAAGTCCTGTTATTCATTAATAGTAAAGGAGTGGAGATTTTCATTAATAGAAAATTTTCATGTATATAATATTTAGGTTACCAATTTGTAAAAATAGGTATAGCTAAATTAGTATTTAGAATCTAATTTTATCTCTTTAATTTAAATGGCATTTAGATTTATTTCAGTACCTTAAGGTCATCATGAACATTAATCCTCATGATACCGTGGATGTATAGAAGTTTGGTTAATAGGATTATCAGAGCAGCAGGCTATCTTGTGTCCAGGTGGCTTGAAGTTCAAGGTACATTTGTTTTAGATAGAAAATAATTTTTCTAGATAGTTATAATTTTATTTACACATTCTCATTTATAAAATATATACATATTGTCAGTGTTAAGATTAATACTTAACAGTATTAAGTATTAATAATAAAGTATTAAGTATTAATACTTTCAGTATTAATAAGATTACACTTTATTTTCAGATACACAGAAATTCTGTTTTCTTCCCACATTCTAGTGGATCGTTTGGGTAAGTGTGGGAAGAAAACAGAATTTCTGTGTATCTGAAAATAAAATGTAAGCTTTATTAATATTGAATGCCTTGACTGACAATATGTGTATATTTTATAAGTATATGTATGTTTACTTTAATAGACATGCTTCACTTTGGATATCCTATTTACTGAAAATATTAAAGAGAAAAATTTTTGTTACTTTCCAGTATATTTGGAGTCTAGACTGTCTGGCCAGTGCTTGCCCCAACCCATGACAAAATCTGTAGCCTCCTTTTTTCCCACCTGCTCATGTTTGTAAGTGGGTAGGAGCAACAATTCTACTTAGTCATATTTTATTGAGCAGCTACTAAGTGTAAAATAACATGCTAGGAACTCTAAGGTAGGGGTCGAAATGATCCTCTGGAGTGTGGGAAGGAAACAGAATTTCTGCTTATCTGAAAATAAAATGTAACCTTAATTAATATTGAATACATTGACAATGCATGTATATTTTATGAATATGAGTATGTGTGCAAATGTTTTAAACTAATGGGACCTGCATCAGGGACTGTGTGACCTGCAGAGCTGGAAAATCATAGCTCTAAAACATACAAAGAATGTAGAATAATCTTTTAAAATAAGTTTTTAGATTATTTCTCAAGCTGGCATTGATATTTTCAGCCATAGTAACTGTTTCATGTTGTCTATCCTGATTAATTTATGGTAGCTGAGAAAGTTATCCCAAAAGGCCTGCTTTTGACATTGATTAGACTCGGGGGGAATAGAAAGAGCACTGAATCTGAAGTCAATAGATATGGGTTTGATTTCTGCTCTGTCACTTTTTGTGACCTTAATCAAATACATCTCTGGAGCTCATTTTCTGACTCTGTAAACTGGAGGTAATGCCACAACCACATAGGGTAGTTGTAAAGATTAAATCTGATAGTATGTGGCACATAGTAGGTGGTCAGAAATGCTGTGCTTATGTGTTTATCTTTGTCAATACTATATGGCTAGAGTTTTTCAGTGCCATTTGAATTGATTTCGGTTACTTTTGTACAATGTTAACTGCCCAACATCACAAAAATTGCTCAACGTGCAGTAGGACTTTGGGAATTTGCAGAGCAAGACTAAATGTACTCATTATTTATGACTGCAGTTAGTACTGTTTCTAATACCCCCATTTATCCAACCTTTCCCCATTTATCCAATCTTTAAGTTTAATATTCCCCTATAGTGTTTCTACATACAGAGGCACACATGCATATGCAAAAGTTTATTAAAAGTACCTCTAATAATTATTTTGCTAAGATGTGGCCGAAAATTTTGTTCTTAAAAAATAAGTTTTTTTTTTTTTTCCTGAAAGCAGTGGTATTTCTGAAGCACTTTAAAAATGTATTGCCATTTGTGAAAGAATTATATTAACAAATCTAGATTTTGCTATCACGCACACTTCGTATTGGTAAAATAAAAGACGGTGTTTGATTGTGTAAAGCTCTTTTTCTCATGATTACTTCCTTAGTTCTGAATCAGGAGATTGAAGCATTCAGTCTTTCGGAAGACACTTCATCAGGGCTCTCTGAGGACCGAGTTGTCAGCGTGAGCTTCCGGGTTCTCTATCCAATTGTTATTACAAGTCTCGGGGTGTTTTATGACGCCGGTGATGTGGGTTTCCAGAGGAACATCACTGTCAAGCTTTATCAGGCAGAACAGGAGGTATGCACTGCTCCGTACACGCTTTTCCCCATTTTTATTTTTCAAAGTCATCAGTGTTTTCCTTGTGGCAGTGCACAGGTTGGGAGACTCCCACTGTCTTCCCTTATGGTTAGACACGTTGTAGTGTAACGTATTATAATGCTGGTTTAAGAGGAGACTACTGATGAACAAACAGGTTATACCTAGGAAAGGAGGAGTTGGACCAGATTAGAAATTTCCAACCTAAAATCCCTGAAGGCCTAAGGAATTTAAAAAGCTGTTGATGCATATTACATATTTGGGACTTGTAGGGGTAAGCAAGTATGACTGCCTCTTCTTTCCAACCCTAAAAGTCTGTCGCCACAATACAGGCTAACAGATACATCAGATCTTTTTGATAATAAGAGCATAGAGGAAATAAAAGTTTAAAACAGCTGGTTACTGTTTCTGATATTTGAGGAAACCCATTTGTTTCCTCCAATTTGTTCAGAGTTTGTCTGAAGGAGTGTAGCAAGGCATTATATTTGAAAAGATCTGTCCCTGGATTTTAAGCTATAGACATCTTAAAAGAATTAATCAGTGAGTGCCATATATCCGGAGAAGGAAATGGCACCCCACTCCAGTACTCTTGCCTGGAGAATCCCATGGACGGAGGAGCCTGGCGGGCCATGGTCCATGGGGTCGCAGAGAGTCGGACGCGACTGAAGCAACTAAGCATGCACGCACACACGCCATATATCCACCAAGTAAATTCTACAGTAGTTAACATTTTGCTCTGTTTGCTTTATGACATCTATAGTCTTTCATCAAACTACCTTTTAAAAAATACATATATTTTAGGGACTTTCCTAAAAAGTCGTGGTCTAGTTGTTAAGACTGTGCACTTCCAATTCAGGGCACACAGGTTTCATTCCTGGTCAGGTAACTAAGATCCCACACACTGCACAGCACAGCCAAACAAAAAATGTGTTTTCGATTAACTCACAGGCTTCAATAATATTTCAGCCCTAAACACTTCAGTGTGCTTATCATTAACTAGATTTTAATAGTTGTTTATGGTTTAAAAAAATCACAGTGTGATGTGCATAAACTACGTAAACCTGTGTAATCCAAGCTCCTGCCAACCTGCCCCATTCCCTAGAGGCAATCACTGTTCTCATGTTTTTTTAACTATGGGCTAGTGTTGCCTATTGTAGGAGTTCATTTATAAATAGAAGCATATGCTAAGCACTCTTTGGAATAAGGCTTCTTTCACTCAACGTGATGGTTTTGAAATTCATCCATGTTATTGTATGTATCAGCAGATTTTTCCTTTTCCTTTTAACTGCTAAGTTGTATTCCAACAATACATAGTATTTTTCTGTTCTGTCGACGGGCAACATGGATGTTTCCAGGGTTTTACCCCTTTTTTCTTTTGTTGTGGTTGAGTTACATTTATTAACTTCAGAGTATTAAAGCAACTTGCTATTCTTCTTGATCATGATGTATTAATCCTTTTTATATACGGCTGGAAATTGTGTTTCTTATGGGTAGCATATAGTTAGGTATTCCTTTTTATCCAGTCTGAGAATCCCTGCTATTTACAAGGGCTATTTATTCCATTTACACTTAAGGCAGTTACTAAAGTGGTTGGATTTCAGTTTTTCTTTTTGCTATTTGTTTTCTATTTATCCTGTGTTTTTTGTTTCTCTTTTCTTTCTTTTCTACCTCTTTTGGGTTGAGTATTTTTTATTTTATTTTATTTTTTTATCTGTTTGATTTTTATTTTTTTTAGTTTAAATTTTTATTTTTTAGTTTGTTTTGCTTTACAATACTGCATTCATTTTGCTATACATTAACATGAATCAGCCGCGAGTGTACATGAGCTCCCAATCCCGACCCCCACCCCCCACACACACCATCCCTCCAGATCATCCCCGTGCATCAGTCCCAGGCATCCTGCATCGAACCTAGACCGGCGATTTGTTTCACTTATGATATCATACATGTTACAGTGCCACACTCCCAAATCCTCCCACCCTCTCCCACAGAGTCCAAAAGGCTGTTCTACACATCTTTGTCTCTCTTGCTGTCTCGCATACAGGTTTAACACTACCATCTTTCTAAATTCCATATATATGTTTTAGAATTCCATTTTAGTATTTCTATTTTCCTTTTAGCTACAGCTCTTTCTGTTATTTTCTGTTAGTCTGGTTGACATAAGAATTACAGTGTATGTCCTGAACTTTTTCAGTCTTCTTTATCATTGTACCCCTTCCTGTAAAATATAAGTACCTTGCAACTATATAATTCCATTTACTGTTCCCCATCTTTTTGTTATAATTGTCATATGCCTTGTATCGATGTGTGCTATAAATCCCACAACACAGTATTATAATTTTTGCTCTAAACAGCTAAATGTATATTAGAGGAAAAAGTCGTCTTGGCTACTTTAAAGACTTTCTCTTTATACATACTTGGTTTTGTGCCGTTTGGCTGTGTTATATCTTGGTGGTTTTTCTTCGTGTGTTCTGCTCAGGGTTTGCCAAGTTTCTTCAACCTGTAAATTTATGTCTTTTAACAAATTTAGAGAACTTTTAGCTATTTTTCCTAAAGAAAAATTTTTTCCCAGCCCCATATCTGTCCATTGCTTCTGGGATTTCAGTTACGTTTAGTTTCTTTTTCTCTAAAATATCCCATTTTTCTAAGTTTCCTGTTTTTCTAAATTCATTTTGGACATATTATTTCTGTGGCTTTGACCTAAATTATAATGACAGCTTTAAAATCCTGTCTGCTATACTAAATTTGAGTCATCTTGGCATGTCTTTGTTGATTATCATCTTTTCTCTTGCATACAGTAACATTTTCCTGTTTTATTTTACATCGAGTAACTTTGGATTGTATCCTAGATACTGTGAATAATTCATTGTAAGATTGTGGATCCTGTTGTAGTCTTTGAGGAGAGTTGCTTTTGTTTGTTTGTTTAATATAAGTTTATTTTAATTGGAGGCTAATTACTTTACAATATTGTATTGGTTTTGCCATACATCCACATGAAGCCACTGCGGGCGTACACATGTTCCCCATCCTGAACCCCCCTCCCACCTCCCTCCCCATACCATCCCTCTAGGTCATCCCAGTGCAACAGCCCTGAGCATCCTGTATCCTGCAACAATCCTGGACTGGCGATTCATTTCACATATGATATTATACATGTTTCAGTGCCATTCTCCCAAATCATCCCACCCTCTCCCTCTCCCACAGAGTCCAAAAGACTGTTCTATACATTTGTGTCTCTTGCTGTCTCGCATACAGGGTTACTGTTGCCATCTTTCTAAATTCCATATATATGTGTTAGTATACTGTATTGGTGTTTTTCTTTCTGGCTTACTTCACTCTGCATAATAGGCTCCAGTTCCATCCACCTCATTAGAACTGATTCAAATGTATTCTTTTTAATGGCTGAGTAATACTCCATTGTGTGTATGTACCACAGCTTTCTTATCCATTCATCTGCTGATGGACATCTAGGTTGCTTCCATGTCCTGGCTGTTTTAAACAGTGCTGCAATGAACATTGGGGAACCTGTGTCTCTTTCAATTCTGGTTTCCTCAGTGTGTATGCCCAGCAGTGGGATTGCTGGGTCATAAGGCAGTTCTATTTCTAGTTTTTTAAGGAATCTCCACACTCTTCTCCATAGTGGCTGTACTAGTTTGTTCCACCAACAGTGTAAGATAGTTCCCTTTTCTCCACACCCTCTCCAACATTTATTGCTTGTAGACTTTTGGATAGCCATTCTGACTGGCGTGAAGTGGTACCGCACTGTGGTTTTGATTTGCATTTCTCTGATAATGAGTGAAGTTGAGCATCTTTTCATGTGTTTGTTAGCCATCTGTATGCTTCTTTGGAGAAATGTCTATTTAGTTCTTTGGCCCATTTTTTGATTGGGTCGTTTATTTTTCTGGAATTGAGCTACAGGGGTTGCTTGTNACACAGATACTATACTCAGTTTCCAGACATATGCAATATAAACCAAAGTATACAATCTGTTACTGAAAAAGCCTGTATTTAATTTCTGCTCTTGTTACCAACCATTTTCCTATTGCCATAATTTTATAACACTTCTACTTTCCTTTAAGTGTTAAATTGTGTATATTTATCCTTTAAAGTGACAGGATGTTACAGTAAGAATTGAGAAGGGACCCAGGATCATTTAGGCCTGTGCTTCTCAAAGGGTCGTTTGTGGGCCGCCTGCATCAAAGTTACAGGAAGTCACAGGTTAGAAATACAGGTTCCTGGGCCCTGCTGGCTCTCTAGGCTTGGGGCTTAGAAATCTGTATTCCATAAGCATTCCTAAGAACCACAGACTTAGTCCAGCTCCCCCTTTTACAGATGAGAATGCTGAGGCCCAGAAACGTGCGGTGTGTCCAGTATCCCGCAGACAGTGGCGGAGGCGGAAATCAGAAACAGGTCTTCAGCCTGCACTGCAGTCTGTCTGCAGTTACAGAGCAGAGCACTAAATTACTTCTCAGTTTCTTTCCCCCACCACTCAGCCACCCATTTGTCATTTTTCAGAGATTTTCTAATTTTCTAAGTTAACAAAATCCTGTGCCAGTGAAAGAATTGCTGCCTTATTTGAGGACAGTCCTTGCACAAATGTGGCAAATGATTCATTAGCTTGTGAGATGGTAATTAAAATGTCTTTTAAGCACATTGGTAAACATTTTTATTATGGAATAGCATAGTCCAGAAATAGTGCTAGTAAGAAACTCGTGTCCTTGTTGCTTAGAACTAATACATGTTTACACTTTTTCATATTTGCTTTTTTTTGGAGAAATGAAGCATTTCAGATACAGTAGAAGCCCCTCCCTCCTAGGACTTCCTGCCCCTGCTCCTCCTGCTTCCCTCAGAGAGGACACCACTGTCCTAAAGCTCACGTGCATCCTTCCCAGTCTTACTGTGCTACTTTCTACTACGTGTGTACATAACTCCTATAACATATAGCTTTGATTAAAGTATCTCATAATTTATACCTGTAGTATATATAACAATTGGCAACGTACGTTTTTTCACTCAGCATTATTTTTTAGCACTGTTCCTCTTAACATCCAAGGTCAGGTTGATTTTTTTTTAATTTATTTTATTGAAGTATAGTTGATTTATGTGTTAATTTCTGCTGTACAGAAAGTGTTTCAGGTAGAAATATATGTGTGTGTATGTTTATATACAAATATGCTTCTTTTTCATATTCCCTTCCATTGTGGTTTATCACAGGATATTGAATATAGTTCCTTGTGCTACCCAATAGGACCTTGTTTTTTTTATCTATTCTCTATATAAATAGTTTGCATATGCTAACCCCAAACTCCCAGTCTGTCCCACTCTCTCCTCCCTTCCCCTCTTGGCAACCACAGGTCTGTTTTCTATGTCTGTGAATGTTTCTGTTTTGTAAATCATTTCATTTGTACTGTTTTTTAGAATCTACATATAAGTGATGCTGTGTGGAGTTTGTCCTTTGCTTTCTTACTTCACTTAGAATGATAATTTCTGGGTGCATCCATGTTGCTGCAGATGGCTAGATCATTCTTTTTTGTGGCTGAGTAGTATTCCATTGTGTGTATGCACCATAGCTTTACCCATTCATCTGTCAGTGGACATTAGGTTGTTCCCCTGTCTTGGCTATTGTGAGTAGTGCTGCTATGCAGGTTAATTTTTTTAACTGCTGTATCCCATTATGTGAATATACCATGATTTAGCCAGTCTCTTATGGCAGGCATTTAGACTGGTTCCATTTTTCATGTCACAAACAATGCTGCCATAAATACCCTTGTGAACGTGTAAAATAACGTCTCTGGGAGTGTATCTACAATTGGACTTAGTGAGTCACAGTCGGACACCTTCAGCCTAACCAGGTGTTGCTGAATTGCTCCCCACAGTGAGCCCCTCAGTTTTTCCTCCCACCATCAGTGTGTGGGAGTCCTGGTTTCCCTCCCTCAAAGACCCTAACAAGTGTTTCCCGTTAGGTTGCCTTGGGGGGAGTATTCGCCTGATGATGTCACAAGTCCTAGGTCTTAAGCTTGCAGCAGCTTTTTTTTCCCAACTCTCTCTTTTTAGAAGGCGATGCTCTTTTAAAAACCCTTCATTCTCGCCCTCGAAGACTTCTCGATCACATACATAATCTCCACCAGGAGGATGCCTTACTAAAGGAAGAAAGCAGCCTCTATGATGACATTGTGTTTGTGGACGTTGTCGACACTTACCGAAATGTTCCTGCAAAATTACTGAACTTCTATAGATGGTATGTTATAAAAATGTTGGGTAGGTGTTGTTTTATTTTTCTTTTGATGTAGAAGCAGTTTATCAATAACACCAAACCACTGAGATTTTTTTAAACTAACCTAAGAGCCCTGAGCCCTGTGGTGTGATCTATCATGCCCGAGTTCTTTGTGAGGGCTCATCTTCTGAAATGGGGCTGCCTTGTTTCTCTTAGCAGATCCATAATGTGAGTGCTGTTAATCAAAAGCAAGGTAAAAGGTGGGTCACTTTGAGTCATTCCTGCCTTTCCATAGTTGTCTGGAGCCAACATTAGGTGGAAATCAGTGAGTTTGAAAGTGGTTTTCAAAGAAAGAAAAAAAAAGTGGTTTTCATCCCCACTCACCTAATATCTCCCATTTACAGTTGCTCACCTCCAGGTTACTGATCTGAGTTCTGTTCAGCTGAACATCGACATTGTATTTCCGTTCTATCCTCCACTCATTGAAAAACTACCTGCCCTATTCCAAAACCTTCAATAAGACGAAATTCAACAACCCTTAGAGTCTACCATATTGTTACTTCCCAGACCCTCCAGTATTTCTTGGGTCTTGGTTGTAACTCCTTTTAATACCAACAATAAGTATACAGTAACTTATTAATTGAATACAAGTAGTTAATATTACTAAGTTACTCTATGGTCTCATAACTTTATGCTGAGCTTGATACTGTCTACCCTGACTGTAGATGTAAAACCTTCAAACTCTGTCTAGATCAAACACGTGAAGTATACTCACATCCTTTGTCTTTTTTTTTTTTTTTTTAAACTTTATCAGAGAGCTTGTTGCTTGATGAGATCCAAAGGCTGTCCCTTTTGTTCTTCTCTGTTGCTCATGGGATATCAACTTCTGGTCCTGAGGGGTAGACAGTTAAATTCCTTTATGTAGTTTCATAGCTGGGGCCAGTCAGTATAATTTTGACGTCCTCTTGTGGTTAGAGGGCAGATATAAATAAGAGTTGGAAGTGTGGGTATGCCCAGAATACCAGGATTAAGTTTGACAGCTGTAGTAAGAAGAACCTTCTTTTAGCTTGAGGCCACTGATGGGGCTGCTGTTGGCGGGGCCAAGGCAAGGACCTAAAGAGGTGAGGAGAGGTAATGGAGGGCCAGGTGGTAGAGGTCAGGATTGCGGAGTTCTAGGGCTTTCTGTAGAGAGCTGATTCTCAACTGTGGAAGTTCGGGTTTTGTCTTTTCTGCTTGCGAATCTGTGATCTTAGTCTCTGCCACTCTCTTTTGTGGGGCTTCATGTCTGCCAGGACCCTGCAGTGACCTATTAACAAGCTGTGTGTCAGGCCCACTTCCCACTCGTCCCCAGGCTACCCTCCACACTGTAAATGACATCTTTGTTATTCATGCGTCTTTATCCAGGGGCTCCATCAGTGACCTCAGTGTCCTTTATCATGGAAGTTTATTTCTGATAAGCAAGTAAGTAGTATGTATATCTTCTGCTGTTAACGGAAAATAAAACTTTAGAAACATAGGGTTATGCTTTCAGTTGTGGATCTGTTTTTAAAATTCATGATTTTGTGACCTAATGCAACTTTTTTTTCCAGATTTTAGTTCAGATTCTGCCATCTTACTGGTTCTTACTTACCAAGACTGGGTTTTTTAACAAAGAGGTACAGGGATTGGCAGTGTGTAATTGAAGAGTCAGTTTTGTCTGTAGTTGCCATTATATACTTTTTAATGTCTAGGTAAATGAAGTCACCCTCTTGTGCCCTCCAGAAGGTCATTGTGATGGCTGAATTACTGAAGATCATTTCTAAGGGAAAATACATTTCAGTGTTTTTACTCAGCATTTTAAGCACCATAAAACGCCTGAGTATAGTATAGACAGCAGCAAAGAACACAGTCTTGTGTGTGCCGGTATTGTGTGAAAGGCACCTGTCCCCTCAGTTCCGCTGCTTGACAGGCGTGCTGGCCTGACCTGCGCAAGGCCTAAGGAGCGTTTGATTGTACGTTCCTTCTAAGCCAAGTCTTCTTTTCCATTGTGTTCTATTCCTTAACACCTTTTCGGGCCGGCTCAGCCCCGCCTGCTAGGCCACTCTGCTAACATGGCAGCAGCCGTCTCCTCTTCGGGCAGGTGCTCTTGATATTGGAGGGGTGCCCTGACTTCCTATCCCTCTTTTCGCCAACAGGACTGTGGAAGCCACCAGCTTTGATTTGTTGCTCAAGACGGATGACGACTGTTATATAGACTTGGAAGCTGTTTTTAATAGAATCGCCCTCAAGAATCTGGATGGGCCTAATTTTTGGTGGGGAAAGTAAGTTAAACGTTGTTAGCATCAATGTTCATTTCATGTACTGAGCACATGTACTTAAGAAAAAAATATGGCTGAGATAGGAAATTTCCGTTAGGCTCCTGAGTTTTATTAATCTACAATTAAAGGGGAAAAAACTCTTTTAAATGGAAAATCTCAAGCTAATATAATGAAGGGGGGAAATTAATGTGACCTTTATCACCATGCGCTACAAGTACTACTGAAATTAGAAGCTGCTGTTCCTTAAATGTATGAGACATTTCTGAAACCATTTGCTATGTCTCTAAATATGGAGTGGTGATTTATTTTTCATTCATTTTTTTAATATATCTATGCAAGATGATTCAGAAACTCCATGAGAGAATTTAACATCAGTCTTCTTTATAAAAAACACCACTAGATACTTAATTGCTTAAGACTAAAAAAATAACCTCTCTCTTTCCTTGCTTCTGTAACTTGTTCCTTTCTAGTGTCAATTAAGGACTCAGGCTTAGCTAGTGGTAGGTAAGACCTGCATCCGAACAACAGAAGCCGACTCACTTTCAATCTTAGTTTCAGACTGAACTGGGCAGTTGACCGGACTGGGAAGTGGCAGGAGCTGGAGTACCCCAGCCCTGCATACCCCGCTTTTGCGTGTGGGTCGGGGTATGTTATCTCCAGGGACATCGTCCACTGGCTGGCTGGCAACTCGGGGAGATTGAAGACCTACCAGGTACTGAAGGACTTCTGACCTAAAAGTCCGCTCATTAAGCAGGTGTTTTTTTTTTTTTTTTAAACTCAACCTAGTATTTCAGCCCTAAAAGCAGAGCAGCTTCCCTTGGGGAATGTGTGGTATTCCTTCTCTATAGGAATCAGCAGCCCTCAGAGGTTAGGGATACTCTTCTATCCCTTAAACCTTGGCTGTAAATTTTATTCCTAAGTCGTCTTTGAATGTAGTTCTTAACGTTTTCAGCCTGTATTTAAAGGCATAGTCCCTGGAGGAGTGTAAAGATTTAGTCTTCAGCATGCTTAGTCTTCCTTCTTATGAATATAAGCTTTTTTTTTTTTTTTCTTATTCTGGTGACGATGTCAATAAAACATTAGCTCTGCCTGAGTCTTAGATCCATGGTATTTTTCATACTGCTGGTGCTGGAAGTTTAAGGTCCATGCGAAGAGGGGCTGGCTGCCTGCTTAGTGTGTAGTCTCACTTCATTGTGGTGTGTATGCTTCATAATAATGACCAGTAGCTTTCACTTTGTGTATCAGTGTTAAAACATGCTCAGCATTTCATACTAATAAGAAAACAAAGAAGTACGGAGAGTACATGTGGGAGTGGGTGTGACACTGTCTGGACCAGTGAGACAGCACTGAAATTTTTACTTTCTGAACCTTCTGGGGCATGTGTAGGGTGAAGATGTAAGCATGGGCATTTGGATGGCAGCCATAGGACCTAAAAGATACCAGGTGAGCAAGCCTGAGCAGGGCTGGCCGCAGGGCTTGGAAGAGGTAAGTGAGGTTTCTCTTTTCCAACCTTGGGCAGAACTGTGAATGCAAAGTCTTCGAGTGTCATAACAACTGTGCACTTGCTTTAATTCACTATCATTGGCCAGGGTCTCATAAACCAAAAAGGAAGTGTTTTAAATGGAATTCTCCTACCCACAATGAGTAAAGTGTTTATACATTTTTATACATTTCATTCAATTCTTTGCAGCTTTAAAACTTACAGGAGTTGGCTGATTTCAGATCTTGGCCATGAGACGGCTCCACAGAATGAGACTCCAGCAGTGTGCCCACCTAAGTGGGGGCTGTGGTTCCAGGTGCTCAGGGGAGACCCTCCCCAACCCACCCAGCTAGGGTCAGGGTGGAGCTAGAAAGCCTCCCATTTCCTTTAATACCCTTGGAGGTGCTCAGCTCTCTGTGGGAAGGAGTCTGATTATTATGTCCCTGGAGGTGCCCAGCCATCGGGGCCACCTTTTTATGTTCTCGAATCGAATGGGATCTGTACTCTGCGATATTACTGGAAGCAGAAGCCAGTCGATGGAGCTGGGAAGTAGGCTGGTGGGTGAGAACCTGAACTCTGCTAAGACTCCTTTGTAACCCTTCCTACTCAGCCTACCAGCATGAACTTCACTGTAACCTGAAGCAAGTTTCTTCACTCTGAGTTCCTCATTCATGACAAGGAAATAATTCCTAGCTCACAGGTTATTGTGAGAACTAAAGTGGTTAATACCTAGAAAGCCCTGGTACTGTCCCCCCAGATACCGTAATCGGTTCTCCAGAGCACGTTCTGCTGCTCACAGTGCTGTCTGGCTTTTCTCCAGTAGCAAAGACGACGCTGCATGTGTGGTTACCACACTGTTTCCTTGTTCCAGGGCCTCGGGGGTCCCTGCCGTGTGCTCGCTCTCCCTGTGCCCCGTAAGCTGAGTGCGTTCACACACGTGCTCGTCTTTGAAATGACCGCCACCTCACCGGGCGCTGGTAGCGCCCGTGAACACCTGTTCTGTCTGCACAGGGGGTCACCTGCATTTTGTGTTCCGACAGGACAGCCTGTGGCTCTGTGAGAAGACCTGTGAACCAGGAATGCTGTCCTCCCCGCAGTACTCTCCGCAGGAGCTCGCGCAGCTGTGGAGACTAAAGGAGCTTTGCGGTGACCCCTGTCGGTGCGAAGGAAGAGGATGAGGTCGATCTGCTGTGTTAAAGGTCAGGGTGGGCGAATGACCGGCTGAGCGGAAGCCTGAGGCTTGGCAGCAGAATATACGGTCTTTCAGGATAATTCTTGGCTGGCACTTTCACTTTTCACCAATGTGGTATTTCTTAACATTTGCACAAAATTTCCTTTTTAAAAAACAACAGATTCTGTAGTGCAAGAAAAACTTACTTATATATTGGAAGATGACTGGAAAAATACCAAATTGTAAAAACAATATTCCTCAGTCCTGTTGCATCATTTTGGTTAAAATTTGGCCTAGTTCAGAAATCTTGAGTATTCTAGTCTGAATTTCAGCCTGGAATGCAGACTAGCTCTGGAAAGCTAAGTAGGATAATTACAGGCCAAAAGAACGCATGCTGTGTGACCTGTGGTCACTTACACCAAAGTGGGGGTTCCTGGAAATCAGGTCAGATTTTGTAAATCTCTGAATGAGGTGGGCAACCTGAAAAGGAACCACTGTAACTCTCACTTCTGGATTCTGGTTTTAAATTCATTAAGTAGACTTAAGTTCCAAGTATTCTTTTGCCATTTAACATAAGTCCTGAAGATCACAGCTGTATTAATACTTTTTTTTAATGCTAAAGTTTATGAATATAAGTAAAATCATACCTCTCAGGGTTTTAATGCCATAGGAAAGGATATTTCTAAATAGATGAAACAATTTTGCTTTCTTCCATTGTAAAATGTTTACCCAATATAAGTGAATTTCAATCAGAGCTGGTAATCTTCCTTAGACAGAATGTATGCTTAGTTTAGGGTTTAACTGTAGGGAAAAGCACATAATTTCTCTAAAAACAGTGTAACTAAGAAGAGAGATCATGACATATATATTACATAGAGGATATGCTTTCTTCAGTTTAAAGATTTTCCCAAATCAGCTAAATCATTTTAGTAATCTTTTAAACTAATAGTATAAATAGAGGATTCCATTAGTACTTATCTTATGAATACATCACTAACTTCAGATTTTTAGACTAGTGAGGTTCTGTTTAGTACTTATATCTTCTCATAATGAAATATAGTCATGAACTATGAAATAAAATCTGAAAATCATTAGTAGGTGCAAAGCCTTTATTATTGCTGTTATATACATGCCTAGAAATGTTTTCTTCCCTATGAAAAATACAGTTATTCTATACTTTCTTTTGGAAAGACTTGTCCCATACATCATTTATTTTCAGTGAAACCCAGTCATGATACATTATCAAACCTCTGAATTTTATTAGTTAGCTGTTACCATCGTACTAATAGACAGTCTCCATTTTCCACAGAATAGAACTGTAATGACTGTAGGTCATTTTCTAGTTCAATCTCTTTGCCCGGCATCTAAAATTAGAGCAAAGAGGTGGGGGTAATTAAGATAGATGTGACAAAACATATATACCCACACACACCCCAACAAAGATACATGGTTTCTATTCAGCATCGAACCATGTTACATGAAGACTTAGGTTAACAGTGCGTCAGACTGTGGGAAACTCAGCTTGACTTTGCGTTTTTTCCTGGGCAACTTACTTTGGGACTTTCGTAGGACAACAGAAGTTCTGACACAGGAACCTTGAGGAGACGTGACAGCAAGCCTTTCACCTTTTGAACGGTCATGGATTCTGTCGAGGAAGAGAAAAAGCATCAGTTCTCGCGGGTGACAGCTACCCGTAAGACGAGCTCCCGTGCCCAGCCCACACTGGTAATGGGAGCTGCCACTGTTGTTCCATGCTCTGTTTACCCAAGTAACGACCAGGGGGCGGCTCACCCTGCAAGGTGGGCCACCAGACCAGGGTGTCACACCACTTAGGGGCTTGTTTGGGAGGCTGTGGAAAAACGGAGCTGATGTCAGACCTAAGTGCCCTTTGCTGATGACTTTTCATATCATGTCTGTGGTGTTTAATATTTCCTCCTTATTCTGAATAAACCAGAAATCATTCTCAGCACAGAAATAAATGTGAGTGAAATCATTAACTTTTTAAACCTGTGCTTGCTTGCTTAAAGGATGCTGGCGTCAGGTGTGGGCTCAGTGAGGACCTGTTTCCTCCTCTGTACAGTGAGGTGTGCAGCCTGATGACCCACGTGCCCCCAGTCCATGGTCGCTGTGGTGTGTAATGTGTGCAGCACACACATGCAGGGGGCCACTTGGCCCAGGGATACAGCTGAGAGAAATGCTATGAACTTCTTTCCAAAGACGGGCTGTGGTAAATACTGGATATTCTGATTATGAGAAATAGTTTTTCTGAAGCTTTAGCTGGAGGTACAGCAATAGTGTGGTGTGCCTACAGATATCACATGTATTCAGAAAAATATTTTTCTATCAAACATTTTTGTAAAAGCTGTGTCTTTATGCAACTTGTAATAAATGTTATCTTTATTTTAGAATAAAAACTTGCCTCTTCTTGTTTATGTATTGAATACAGACACTAAATGGACATTTATAATGTCGATCAACATAGTTTGCTCTTTTATTTGTGAATATTTGATAATCTTGTCCTTTCAAAAGATTTAGGTGGACTGGCTTTCCTTGTTCAGAGGGTGGTTAATGATGGGTTAATAACTCCAACTGCTGAATTTAGAGAATATACGGGTCAGATTTAAATTGCTTATAGCATAACTATTATGTAATTTCTCCAGATTAGTCTGTTAATTCTACTTAAAGGTGAATAAAGCTCAGCCCATGAATACGGTGAGTATTCCAGGGGAAAGGACAGCCCCAGTTAGATGAACAGACCTAATAAGAGCATTCTCGCAAGTTGACTTCATGTAAAAGAAGGAAAAATGCAAACATGTCCAAAATCAATTATTTTAACAAGACGTTCGGGTCCTTACTGGCAGTATTTAAACTTGAAAACAGAAAAATGAAGGGGAACCACTAATTTTAATTCAGCATTAGGTAACAGTAGCAAAATTACATGTCACAGGAATAGAAACTGGGTTGCTAGTAAGGAAAAATGGAGCAATACTGGTAAGTTGCTATTAGGTGATGGTTTTTGATTGTAAAGGTACTTCTTTGGGCACAACAAAAGCCCTCCATAAGGAATACCAGGATAACCTTGTTTTTATTTGATAAAAATGAATTTAAAAATCAATGTGAATTCGCTGCGCTGACAGGCAAATAGAAAGGTATTTCACTAGAGTCATTTACGATATTTTACTTCTTCAAATCCTCACTGTGGTAAATTTAAGCTGTTTATATGTTAGTCTTTAACTGTGAATCAAGTTTAACCTTAAGAGTCAGACTATATTTCTCTTCTGAGTGAAAGGTAAGTTACACTGATCTTTTGACAGAAAACTCTTTGAGATGTGTCCATTCAACAGTGTCCACGAGCTATCTCTGCAGGGGCTCCTGACTGGTGAGGAGTAGGAAGCGCTCAAGCCAATGCCACTGGCCCAGAAAAGCCCCCAGAGCAGTCTTGTGAGAATTAGCCAGCAGAGGGTCTCTGGGAGCCCCTGAAGGGTGAGCCATTAGGCTCCTGCCTCTGGGTAAAGAAGTAACCACACATACGGGCTCCTGATTCTAACAAAACTGTTTTCTAGAGAAGCCAAGAAGTTATGGGAGACTTGAACTTTTTGGCGGGGAGGCGCGCACAGGAGGAGGAGTTCTAGCATGATCAACTGTATTTTAGAATGTAGAAGACTAGTGAACACTTAATAAGCTGTAAAAGCCCACACTCTGAATGAACTGTTCTACTTCCAGCTGCCTCATGGGAGGGCCAGCGATTCAAAAGCAGAAAGCGGGGAGAGAGACATTCATTCTTACCTGGCAGTTGTTTCTCTATGACTTTCTGATCAAGTTGATTGGGATATTTTATCTTCAGTGCTTGAAAGTAAAAAGATTAACTGACATTAATTGAGCCCTGCTGGAAGAAGGGTTCAAATCATACACACATTAACAGCAGTGACCAAAGAATGTATGCAGCTCAAATCCCACTAAAGGAACAGGCTTACTGATGTTTAAAATTCCTTCTATTACTACTCCACTGAATTACAGCAACCCAAGTAGCTGGACCAACATTCTACTGCTTTCCCTTTTCCCTTAAGTACTTCTTTCCTGACAGTTACCTAGGTTTTTAAGTTCATGAATTTCCAAATCACAGTTCAACTCACTATTCAGATACTTCCTACATTTATAACACTAAGTTTAAAGCGTGGGGATTGCTAACATGTTCAACATTAGAATTTAAGTATGTTTGAGATCATTTCTTTAAAAAAGTCTGTCTAGGTATGTACTTAAGAGAATCCTTATTAGGTCATCATCAGGGTTTCCTTGGTGGCTCAGCTGGTAAAGAATCCACCTGCAATGGGGGAGACCTGTGTTCCATCCCTGGGTTGGGAAGATCTTGTGGAGAAGCAAACGGCTCCCCACTCCAGTATCCTGGCCTGGAGAATCTCATGGACTGTATAATCCATGGGGTCACAAAGAGTCAGACATGACTGAGCGACTTTCACTCATCACCATCTGTTTTAGCATCTAAGGACTTTAATATAAGCAGTCTTTGAATGCGGGGTTCTTACTTAGTAGCTGGTTTTTGAGCAGAAACGGTTGCTGTGTTTTCAGTTCCCCATCTTCAGGTGCACCATATTCTGTTTAAGAAGAAATGAGAAAGGAGGATAAACCAAAAGGCCACTGTGGCGGGGTGGGGTGGGAAGAAATGTATATGTAAGTGTCAGCCTAGCCTTTTCTCTTCCCAGGATGAACCCAGCTGCGGCTGGGATGGGAGCCTGGGCTCTACTTCCTTTTATCTGGTTACTTGGTTCCTGTATTTTTTGGAGGGAAGGACAGACAACAACCACTTAGAAGCCTGGAACCCTCCTGTCATCCGCGTGTCACATCACCGATCCTGGGAGACACCGTCCCGGGAGACTGGTGAGATGAGGCCGTGCCTGCAGGTACTCAGATGCAAAATTTCACCTTTGGTCACAGTTCTGTCCTGGGTCCTGAGAAAATCTCTACTCTGGGCACTGTCACCGTTTTCAGCCAGTACGCACAGTGCTGGCTTGGGTGCTCAAACCACCACTGGAAGCCAGGTACACTGCCAGGAAAAGCAGCCTCTACGCAAGGCAGAAAGAGGAGGAGGAGGGACTGCCGTCCACCTTTGACCAGACGGCGGCAGGAGGGGAGACTTGAGCCCTACCCGCAGGGCAGCTTTAGGTCCTTCGCCTCCCTGCCGGAGTGATTCAGAATTCACCTCAAGTGGCCAGGAAGTCGGGCCAGATAATGGAGTAATTTGAAAGCAGTTCCCACAGGCAGCTTTTCTTCCTCAAAGATGTTTCGGCCTGAAGCGTTTATGCAGTGAGCTCATATTAGGAACGATATAAAAGAAAACTGCATAAAAGTGAAATTTGGAATAAAAATGAAGTCAAAACAAAATGGAGAGTACATCAGGGACAAGGAGCCCTGGAGTCAGGGCATCAGTGTCCAGGGAGACTGGCTGGAGCAGGTCAGGAAGCGCCTTGCCCACCAGGTGCCAGGATGGGTGAGTTCTCAGGAAGACAGTGTGCAACTCATGAACGTTAAAACTACCCGCAGAGCTTCAAAGAGTACCAGTGCCTAGGTTCCACGTTAAATGCTCTTCATTAAAAACTCGCCAGGGTTGGAATGACCTGGAGTCCTTCCTGCCCTTCCTAAAAGGAGGAAGTGGTACCCACCTCCTGAAACTGAAAGCTGGGTGAGTACATGAAGAGAGGAGCTTCTGGTGAAGAGCTGCTCTCCCCTCTTCCCCCGCTGGGGTGCTGCAGCTGTACCTTCCCCAAAGACAACTGTTTAACGAATTATCTGCTCCCCACGAGCTGCAGGAGCCCCTCTTGTCCATTTAGATGCCCAACGGAGAAAAGCAACAGCACGGAGGACCTCCTCTAACACCCGCGGGAAACCCTGTCCCAGTGGGGATCCCAAGCCCAGGCGAGGGCCCTGGCGCACAGTACGTACTGAGGCAGAGTGCCTGGTATCTAGGATGGGCTGCAAGAAATTCCTCGTTTGGCCTGTTTTTCTCTGGATCCTGATGTCCCCCGGCCTTTTTCCATTCATTTCCAAATGCTTTTCGGTAATCGAGCTCAGCCCCACGCCTCTCCTCTGGTTCAATCTACAGGGATGTGAGAAAAAAGCAAATCTATTAAAGCATTTTTCTAATATGTATGTCTGGCACCCTGTCCTCCTCCACTGCCTACCCGGAGAGAATAATCAAACTGAGGCCATGAGACAAATTTCTACCTTTCCTTTTTAACATTCACAGATCCATGAAAAGAACAATGGATCTCAGTTTATCCTTTTCTTCATGAGTGTATCTGCCCACGAACCAGTTTCTGGATGGTGTCTGCCTGAGGCCCGAGGCCACAGCATGAGGTTGTTGGGTTGCAGTAGCTGAATTCTGAGAGAGTACCTAGTATTCTGCTGCCCAACCCTGCTCAAGTGACAATAAATTGGACTAGGGCAGCTGAACAGTGCTTTCCCCTGCAGGCATCCAAGCGTAACCCCACCTGCCAGGCTGGAAAGAACTGCCACGACTCAAGTGCACATGGGTAATACCATTTGAAGGAAACGACTTTACGACCTGACTGCCTTTACGATCCTCAGCTCCAACGTCTCTTTACACTGGACCATTTCATTTCCAGTTTAAGAAATACCTCCCCAGGACACTGGCACTCACCGCACACTTGTTCAGGGTCCTCAGCTGACCAATCCTGGCGATGATGAACTGCCGTGTGGTCTGGGCATCTTTGCTACCTTCAGTCAGGGGGTTTCTCGTGCAGGACAGTGCGTGCAGACTCTGCAACTTATCCAGCTCGTTCATAAAGGACCACTGAGATCCAAAACGCACGAAGATAAACATGTTTCAGGCTAATTTTTCAACAGATTATTTGAACCAGTAGCAGAAAAGCCCCCAGTTCCACCAGAGACAAGGAATTTCATCCCACAGCGAGCACCCACCAGAAAGACCATGTACTTTACAACTGTGCCGTGGAAACTGATGTATGGGGTTTATATGAGGAGTTTCACTCTGAGGAAGTGTTTCTCTTTCAACTTAAAATACTCCTTAAGAGCAGGAGCCTACAAACAGCATCCCAAGAGTGGAAATAAGTAACGCAGTGCACACGTTCTGAAGACACTCTTACCTGTGCTATCTGATTGTCATTTAGTACAAGGTACTGCAAGGAAGGAAACATGGAGGTTTTGCACCCTAGAAGAAAGAGAATCAAGTTACACAAGCAGAAGGGAGAGAGAGCTGAAGGGTGGGGGAGCCAGGGGAGGGGTGGCTGAATAATCTTAGGTACCAATTCCAGCGTCCGGAAAATGTATAGAAGAAATTCCAATGTCAGAGAGGATTAGTTGTTCTAATCTGAAATGTGAAAACATTCAGTCTGATTACACAGAACAACATAAAATGCCATTTGCTATCCGAGCAGACTACATTTTTTGCTACACCCTAGCTTTCCATTCTGTGTCCGATGCTTAGGAACCATGGGTTCCGATGTAGGGCGCACAGAGCCAGGCTTGCTGTGCCACAGCACCCAGTGCCTCCCACTGTGCCCGCTGCTGAACGGGTCTCGGGAAGGAGACACGGACTTCCCCAGGCTAACTGAATAAGAACTTCTGGTATTAGCGTCAGGGCCAAAATATGCATCCTTCCAGTATCACAGTACAGGCATAGACTACATTGTACGTGGTTCACAAGTCATTTCGTGAATTCAAATAAAAATTTCCCAAAGGGAATTAACCGAATTTGGGATTCCCATCATCACTATATCATATTTCCACTGAGAAAATATATACAGCAATAGGATCCATTCCCTAAAAATTTACTAAATTCTATTGTAACAGGCATTTTAGGAGCAGGTTACCTGGGCAGATATGCTATTAGAAACAGCTGGTTTTCATCAATTAATTGATTAGAGGAAAGGTCTAACAACTTCACTGTCTGCAGAACATCAGCTGGCCTGTATGGAAGATAAAAATTTTTTCACACAGATTTGTTTTCAAAGATACAGCCTTAAAATACTTGGCTGTGGTGGTAAGGAGAGATCAGGGGTGTGGGGGTGGGGTGGCAGGCAAGTGTATGATATAAAAGGCACCATAAAGGATCCTGCTGGTGATGGGAATGTTCTTATCTTGACCGGGCCAGTGTCCTAGCTGTGATACTGACCATAGCTCTGCAAGATGTTACCAGTGGGGCAAACTGGGGAATGGGTGCAGGTGACCTCTGGCTACTGTTTCTTATAAATGTATGTGAATCCAAAAGTTTTTTTAAAAACCTGTGTCTATATAATAAATAAGTAGAATCATTCTGAACAGTAATTTCATTCATTTGACTCCTTGGAGAATTTGCTATAAACTTGTCCATGTTTATTTTACACGTTAATGACATCAACAGGAGAGGAGGATTGGGCGACAACCTATTTAACTGACAGAAGAGAACAAGCTTCTTTTACATACAGGGTCATCCCTAGGTATCCCTGGGGAACTAGTTCCAGGACCCCTAAGGATACTACAACCTGAGGATGCTAAGTCCCTTATATAAAACGACACAGTCTTTGCCTATAACCTACATATATTGTAAATCACCTGGAGAGTACTTAAAATACCTAATACACTGTAAACAGTTCCAATGCACGGCAAATTCAAGTTTGGCTTTTAAGGAACTCTGAAATTTTCTTTTTCCTGAGTATTTTCGATCTGTGGTTGGTTGGATCTGTGGAGGCAAAACTGGGGGTGTGGAGGGCTGTACATTGGTACACTGACCTTGAACAGATGATGCTAATTTAAAATCCATTATTTAATCCTTACAGGTCATCCTACAGAACTTCCACTTAGAAATTACATGTTTATGTAAAACTAATACAATTCAAAGCTTAGAAATATTTAACTTAAAACTTTTACTCTGATGAGGTTTCCTCAATTAGAACCTCTAGTGAAGTTTGAGTTGACAGTCTAATTTGGGGGGGCAATGAATAGTGTTTTTCTTATTTGAAAATTCTAAAAATTAGGTATAATTAGGAGCGTTTATTTATTCAGAATGACTAAATGATATACAGCTACTTCTCAGAGAATGTGATTACATCTCTTTACTCTTGATTTTTGGAAAAACTATTGCAATAAAAATAAGTGTTTTGAACTAAAAAGAGGAATGGCTGAATGGTGACGATGCACTGATGTAAAGCCTGGTTACCTTTCCGAAATGACGATATTGTTAGACTCAAGGTACAGTTTCTCAAGGACAGGCCAGCCAGAGGCACAGCACAGCACCTGGGGGAAACGCGAGTCAGGGTGAAGAGGCCTCAGTCACTCCCCGTGTGCTTATTACTAGAACCTCCACATGAATTCAGTTTGGCTCCTGTTTTAGAAATAAATGCCTTTTGGACATTTTGTTACAGATTCTATCTCAGGCCAGGAGTGCTGGTTGCTGCTGCTACTGCTGCTACATCGCTTCAGTCGTGTCCGACTCTGCGCGACCCCATAGACGGCAGCCCACCAGGCTCCCCCGTCCCTGGGATTCTCCAGGCAGGAACACTGGAGTGGGTTGCCGTTTCCATCTCCAATGCATGAAAGTGATGTCGCTCAGTCATGTCCGACTCATAGCGACCCCACGGACTGCAGCCTACCAGGCTCCTCTGTCCCTGGGATTTTCCAGGCAAGAGTACTGGAGTGGGGTGCCATTGCCATCTCCAAGGAGTGCTGGTGGACAGCTGATAAAACTACGGTGTTAAGGGGCAGAGCTTCAATAACATGGGAGCACACACTTCGGGCACCCAGAACGCATCAGGGTAGGCATCTGCCCATCATCCAGGCATATCCTGACCTGTATAAAGCGGAACTGGAGATGGTTACCACATTCTCATTATTGGATACAGTTCACTTAACCAACAGAAGGAAACCGATGTTAAACACCTTTCCTCACGTCTCGATGCCAATCTGGGTTTATAGAGAATGTGCTAATAGGACAAACTTTCTCCATAACTGTGTTTACATTTTCTCACTGGACGCTGACTGCCACCTCCACTGTGCCCTTCCTTCCTGTTCTGCATGGAGAAGCCCTTAAGGAAGAAGTCAGGCGGTGGCGCCACAGACAGCCCAAGGGCAAGGCCACTTGTTTCCCCAGAGGTCCCCTGCGGGACTTCACAGATGCACACCATGGCGGGGGCGCACTCATCTGCACTTGGTTTCAAATGTTCTCGGTGTTCTCGGTGTGTGGAGTCAGTCAACCTCTGGCCGAGCCGAGTATTACCAGATCTAGACTGCAGAGGCAGCCCGGCCCAGGACTCACGAGTCCACTTTCAAACCCAGCTGGGTCCCTGAGCAGTGGCTTCGAGGAGCTGAACCCCAAACAAGAAAAGGGTATGAGAACCTTTCTGCAGCTCGGCCTCAGCCCTAGGAACGCTCGCGGGGAAATTTGGGCAGCTGAAAGGCTTTTCAAAGCTTGGCAAGCACTTGGTGCAGACTGCTCAGGAGACACCAGAACTAACCAGAAGAGCCAAGAAAGGGCAGATTCAGAGAGAGAAAATTCTAACTACGAGGATTTTGTAACCCCTTTCTGTTAGGCTGTTTAAAAGAACTTTATTATCTGAATAACAGGATGATTAAAATGAAGCCACCTGCGTGGGCTTCACTCCCTCATTTAACCAAGAATTTAAAACTACTTATTACTAGATAAAAAGCAAAGAGTCAGACACAGCTGAGCAACGGAACAACAGAACCAAAGATACATAATTACCTCTGCCCATGTTATTCCTGTCCGGTTAAGGACTAAAACCTTCAGCCTAGAGAATGCTCCGGTTGCAGATGGTGAGCTCGAGGGAAATGTTAGTTTATTTTCACTGTGTAGAAGAAAAGACATGAGCAGCTTATTATTGCGACAGAGGAGGCCCAACTGAGATGGTCACTGAAGGCAACAGTTTGGGATTTAACGTGAGGGGTCTGGTTTGTTTCAACCTTAAAATGCAATTATATTAAAAACAAAATGTGTCAAGACTACCTGCTTCTTAATAGTTACAATACACGATTCGCTGGTATCTGACATGAAAGGTGTGTTCACAGGGTTAGGCTGCCGGGTGAGGCTGCAGATTATCTGAAACAGGAGGCTCAGGCATCGATCTGTGAGGTCAGCTGCTGTTCTGGATGCTGTAAAATTCGGTCCTGCTCTCAAGGGTCTTACATGTGCTGGACTGTGAGCTAGAATTTTGCTTCTGAACAGAGCCTGCTGTCAGTACGGACGAAATAAATTGCTGCCCTTTAAGTTCCCTCTCAGGATCCTCCTAATCTCAGAAGTTACCCCACATCTTTTTTCAGAAGGTACCCCATATCTTGTCATTTTTGAAGGACAATAGCATTAAATAAAGCACATTAACCCTTATTTCTAGAGGAGGTGATACCATGGGTCAAAATATACTCTTTGCTCTGTGTGGAAGAATAATTAATTTAGGCCTGTCTATCTGCTCTGCTGAACCTGCCTGAGTCAGGTATGACTCACCTGTATGTGTGAGGCTGGCTCAGATGTGAAAGCGGGAGCCTGGCTGAGCCCTTGGAAAGTTAGCTCCTGAGATTAAAACTAATCAAATACTCAAGAAGGCTTGGCAAACATTAGTAAAATACAGAGCTCAGTGAAAAGCCCTTATCAGAAGTAAATTAAACAGTGCCTCCACTGAAATAACTCATTCCTAAAGCAATTAAAGGCTAGAGGGTTCAGAATGAACTAGCACTTTTAATCACATCTCCTTCTCCCCAGTTAAATATCAAGGTACCCAGATGGCCCATCTTCTATGGTCAGGCTTGTAAAAAGACATGAAGACCTTCCAGTTTGACATGGTAACCTAATGTTCTGTCTAATCAAAAGTAAAACACATTCCTTATTAATGAATCGCCTCATGTGACCATTTAAAAAATTAAAATCAAATAATATTAAACAGTCTGTTAACCTTCAATAAATTCAACTCGGATGTCCTCCCCACCTCACTCCCACAGAGATGCTGTGACGGGGCAGGAGAGATTAGGACTTCATAATCACGTGCAGTTAGGCAACCACCAGTTCATACCTGAGATTAAGGACTTCTAGGTGCTTCAGCTGATTGGCAATATCTATAACTTCTTCCCATGACGACAACAGATTTTTTGACAAATCGATGCTTCTAATATCTAAATGCACGTGTTAAGAAACAGGAATATGGAAAGATGCGTAAGAGGACCGTTGTGACCTCGGTTCTGGAACATGGGGTTTTTACCTTTTCACTTTATACTTTCTAGTCTGCTTGAAATTTTTTTCATGAGCACATATTACTTTTACCCCTTTGTACTCATCCAGGTGTTCATCTAGAAACTAAAAGGTTCACTGTCACATACTGCACACTTGAGGCAGACGCAATGGAGTGAGTGGGGACCAAATGTCGTTAACAATGATCCATTCCAGCATTACTCTCCCATCAAAAAAACAAAAATGGAAAAGACCCAACAGAGATGGTAACTGATCTGTCCAGCACCCAAGGTGAACCCACATATATTGCCTTTGGTACTGTGGAGCCCCTGCAGCCTTATATCAAGTCTCCTCCCAGGGGGTACTGCTGAACTCTGCACCCTAGGAACCCCCAAATAAGGAGAGGTGCCTCCAGGGGGGTCAATAGCAGTTACTTTGGAGACATGTTCAAAAGGGCTAAGAATGACCTGGAATTCTGAGGGCCTCCTGTAGGCTGGATGGAGCTGGTGTGATACCCACCATCCCTGATACAGGAATCCAGGGTGGGTAACCCAGGACAGAGAAGGGCCACAGGGGATGGTGGCAGTGCATGCCATCAAGAGGCAGAGGAAAGCCTGAAGGGCTGGACCAGCTCGAAGAGGACTGTACACACTACTCCAGTATGGATGGAAACTGTTCCTCTATCCTGCAAATAACGACTGGAGACCAAGTGTCTGCAGTGAACATGCCCATCAAAAGCACATGCATCGCTGGTGTGCCAGTTACAGACATGCCTCAGAGTAACAGAGCTGGGCCTGCAGCAAAGGAGGGGTGCGGGATTTATACACAGTGCTCACGAAGGCCCCCTGACCGAGAAGGTGACCTGTGGGCAGAGCTGAAGGAAATGAGGGAATGCCACCCTGGAGAAGTGCACCAGGGCAGAGGGGACAACAGGAGCAAACGCCCTGAAGTTGGCATGGGTTTGGCCCATGGTGGGGGACAGCAAGCGTGTGTCTGCCAGCACAGACAGGGTGGAGGCACTGGAAGGGAGGCCCCAGAGCCCAGGTCAGATCACAAAGGGCTAAGTCTCTGTTAGTCTCTGCCTGCAAGGGGAGCTGCTGACGTGGGCTGACCCAGGTCTTTTAAAAGGCCATTCTACTGCACTGCCAAGGGGCACACTGCAAGGAAATGGAGACAGAGCAGAAAGGGGAGGCGGGAGGCTCCTGAACCAGAGGGGCAGCAAGGGAAGAGGCTGAAGGGGCTTGTCAATGGATTCAGGTGAGATTTGAGAAAAAAGGAAAAGTTAAATTAAGCCTGAGGGTTTGGGCTGGTGTCACTGGAACTGCCCTTTATGGAGAAAGACTACAGAGGAGCAGGCTTAAGGGGACATATTCAACGTGAGATGACCGCAGACACCCCAACAGAGGCAGCACACAGCAGACAGGACTGGGACAGAGGCCAGGGTGCAGGAGCCTGGCATCTACAGACTGGACTCGCCTCATTGGGACAGGCCGAGGGTCAAAGGTCTGAGCCTGGGCCGTGCTGACCTCGGGCACCTCAGTCTGCCAGAGAGACTGAAGGGGAGCAGCGACCGAGGGAAAGAGAACCAGAGCCAAAGAACGACTGCCCGCGGCCCAGGCGGCCCACTGGGTGCAGGCAGCATGTTGCTTTCTCACTGAAGGGAAAATCGAGCAATCAGTAGCCATGCTGCCTGGGGCGGGCCGACGGCTGCGAACTTACATCCCGATCCGCCTCAGCTCCAAACCCATTTTCTTATAGCCTCCAATGCAACAAGGCATCATTGCCCATAAAACATGGAGAAAGTCACTTTTAATACAAATAGTGGCGTCCATCAACAGGGCTGCTTGGAGAGGAAAGACTTGCCAATGAGGAAGCTCCACAAGGAGGCAGGAAGAGGGGAAGGCAGGCGGAGGAAAGGACCAGAAGGGGATGAACCCAGCCGGGCCGGCAAATCAGAGCCTGTACCCTGCTCCACCCGCTGTGGGCGTACTGAGGCCAGAGAGCTAAGGACGGTATTCACAGTTTTAAATGGTTACATTTGAGGTGGTCATGGAAGCATCCACACAATATCCCAGTTTGCTGGTTGGCCACAGGCCTAAGGTATTTACTCCCTGGCTCCTTAGGGGACAGCTTGCCAGCTCCTGACCTAAGGAGATCTGAAAGAACAGAGTGCAGGAGGACTTGGAAATAACACTCAGAACTCTGGGGGCAGGATTCTTATGTCCTGATGATGAGACACAGAGCAGAACGGTGCTCGTTCACGCTCCAGGGCTTGCTGCCAGCAGAGTGGAAGTCAGTGGAGAAAGCAGCAGAGAAAAGCTGGGCCTCTACCACTAGGAGAACAGCGGCCACCTGAAGGCGTCCATCCACATGAAAGGAAAAAGGGCTACAAGTGTGGGCCAGCTAGATACCACCTAGATACAGAGCATCCCCAGTCCCCCCGGGTCCTCCCCCAGCCCCTTGGCCACCCGCTCGCTCTGGGGGTCTCAAAGCCCCCACGGGGCTGTGGGGCTAACCCTGGTGTGGGCCCTTCCTCCTGCCCATGAACTGCAGCCCCTTAAGCTGCCACGTCCCCACAGCTGCTCCACTCTAGACGCGGACCCGCATGCAGTGGTTGGGCTGGGCGCTTCATTCTCATCAGTCCTGCTAACTCCGGGCCATCAGGCTGATTGGAAAGGGTTCATGCCCAGTCATTCTCCACTCGCTTGTGCTTTCCATTGTGTGGCTAGAATTATACATATTTCTACTAGCCTGTACAGAGCACAGCTGCTGCTGCTGCTAAGTCGCTTCAGTCGTGTCCGACTCTGAGACCCCATAGACGGCAGCCCACCAGGCTCCCCCGTCCCTGGGATTCTCCAGGCAAGAACACTGGAGTAGGTTGCCATTTCCTTCTCCAATGCATGAAAGTGAAAAGTGAAAACGAAGTCACTCAGTCGTGTCAACTCTTTGAGACTCCATGAACTGCAGCCTACCAGGCTCCTCCGTCCATGGGATTTTCCAGGCAAGAGTACTGGAGTGGGGTGCCGCCTCCTTCTCCAACAGAGCACAGGGACCACCTGTATTCAGACGTCAACTTGATATAGTGGCCCCACACCCATACATACACGTGCACGCATACACACACACACACACACACACACACTTGAGCACACACAGTCCTGGGAGCTCTGTCACTCTGCTCCTGTGGGCTCCCCAAGTTCAGAGACACCCCTTCCCAGCCAAGCTCTCCGATCCACCACCGTCAGCCCTGGCTCAGTGAGGGATCTGAGAGAAGGATCAGTCTAGAAACGATGACTGGATTAAACACACCAGGCAATCCTTCAACTTCAGTAGAAAATTCAATCAGCAAGTGCAAGGCATTCATCACTGGGTCTGCAAATATAGGCCATGACTTGATTATCTCAGCAAACCTCATTGCCTCATGTCTTGGGGGACGTTCTTGCCCAGGAGAAAGCGGTATGAACAAGCAAGATGCTGATTGCCCAGCACACTGCTGACAACTCCAATCAGCCGATCTGCACACCCAAACCCCTCTGCTGACCAGAACTTTTCTGTGTGCTAAAAATGAGCCTTGAACCACCCAATTCCCAGTCTTCCGAAACCATTTAGGAGGCCAGGCAGATTACAGGATGTGCCACACGCTTCTGTGGCACTGTGCTCCTTACCTAGCTCTGTTCCACACCCACCTCAACGCCCTGACAGGGGGAATGACCGCATCTGGGGCAAAGGTGGGGTGGGGGCGCCACTCACGGGCAGAAAGGACCAGTGGTCGCAAGTCCTAGTAGAACCCCAGCGCCAAGGGACTGCCTCTCTGAAACACTGGCTTGGGGAGCTATGCTTCAATTCCTATCACAAGGTGGGTAGCGTCAAGAGTGGTTAGAAATATTTTGCTAAAAGAAAGCTCTTCATCAGCCATCTCCTCAGTCGAGAGACTTATGAGCTGCTGTCTTTTGCATAAACTATTATGCAGAGATGAGGCAGGCTTAAGGAACTGAGAGAAGATCTTTTAAAGTTAGAGAAAAGTCTATTTGACTGGCCACTTTTTGTTTTTAACGCCAAAAGATGCATTTATTTGGGGTCTGTTAGGACTGTAGCAGATCCAAGAAGCACTTGAACTGTGCTCTACCAGACTACAAAATGGGTAAGTTTATTACGATTTTCCTTTTAGACTGACCTCCTCTATTTTTAGGTGTAGGCATAAGAGAAACACAGGGCAAAAAACAAAGAACACACTTATAAGAGACAGATGACAAATTTGAAAAGCTTGTTTTTGAGGTATGATTTCAAACCACATTGCTGCATGAGCAGGAACCTTAATGAAGGAAGAGATTTACTTCCCTCTCTCTCAGGAAGGTTAGCACAGTGGCCCCGGGGCCCACCCAAGGCGCCAGTCCCTCTCCGCGACTTCCCTGCCGGCTCCCCTGGACAGCTCTCGCCCCACAGACTGCTGCTGAGCCCTGGACCCTCTGTCTGTGCTCAAAGAGGGGGGCGGGCAGGGTGGTGGGCAACAGACAGAAGCTGGTCCAGCCACGTCTGTCCCCCTGGAAGAAGCCCCGTCCAGACACTCCCATTTTCCCTCTCCCTGGTCTAGGTGAGTCACACACTCCACTTGAAAGCAAATGGTCTAGGAAGGTAACAATTTCCCTGAGCAGCAACAACCTCAGGTGGAACCAAGTCCCTGTTAGGAGAACGGACATCGGCTAGGGAACCAGGGTGTCTGGCTCAAGCGTCCAATCCAGCCTGACCCCAGTGATGAGTTCTCAGTGGAAAGGATACTAGGACAAGCTTTGGCAATTCCTCCTTGTTCACCAGCACCATTTACTGCGCAGTTCCTCAAAGAAACGTCTTGCAACTTGCTCAGCTGACTGTATGAAAAACACATAGTTCACATGCAGACATAAACATGTACGCTATCCATCGGCCCTTTAAAAAATTAAAAAGCATTTTAGACACATAAAAAGGCACCAGAAATAACAGTATCCACCGCCCAACTTAAGAAATAAAGCCTTACTGGAAAAAAAAAAAAAAGAAAGAAAGCATTACAAACATTATGCACAACACTGAAATCCTCTCGAGTCCCTTTCCGCTGCCCTCTCCTCTCGTCCTCTACTCCCCATAGGGAACCAGGGCACTGGGGTCAGCGTTGGCTTAATCTTAAGCATTTAATAGTTTTACTATTTTTTCTAGTTTACTATTTTACTCTAATCGTTTTACTATATCTCCATGTCCCTAAACAGTTATTGCAGTTTTGAATATTATAAAATTTGACATTAACAATAGCATATGGCTTCCCTAGTGGCTCAGACGGTAAAGCATCTGTCTGCAGTGCAGGAGACCCGGGTTCGATCCCTGGGTCAGGAAGATCCCCTGGAGACGGCAATGGCAGCCCATTCCAGTATTCTTGCCTGGAAAATCCCATGGACGGAGGAGCCTGGTGGGCTACAGTCCATGGGGTTGCAAAGAGTTGGACACGACTGAGCGACTTCACTTTCATTTTCCTGTGACTAACTTTCTCCCTCAACAACACCTTGTCCAGCACTGAGAGGGCACTACATGGACACATGCTCTGGAACAGACATGTTCACGCCTGTAGTCTGACACCACAGAGAGACCACAGTTGATTTATTTGCTCCTCTGGTGACAGGGAGATTATTCCCAACTGTGCTGAAGGACACACTACTGTATACTTTGTGTACTCACGTGGCAAAATGTCTCTAGGGATATAGCCTAGACACCATGTGTCTGTATCTTTAGCCTTTTTAGATACTCTAAGAAAGCACTTTTTTAAGTGTAGAGAATCTATGTTCTGTTCACTCAAAGAACCCAAGTGTTACAGCACCAGAGAGTGTTTAGAACACAGGACCTGGAGTCAGACTGCCTGCGTTCAGTCCTGACTCCACCCTCCTCTGGCCGTGGATGTGTTAACATCTCTACACCTCAGATGGTACATCCACACGCCCGTGATCATGATGGCATTATTCACAGTGGCCACATGTACACAAACCGAGCGCCCACTGACCAAGGAATAAAGTGCAGTCAATCCATATGACAGAGTATTACTCAGTCTTAAAAAGGCAGAAACAACATCTGTGAACCTGGAAGACATTATGCTATGTGAAAGGGGCCAGTCACAAAAGGACACAACACTGTATGCCTGCATTTATATGAGGCACCTAGGTGAGAGTCAGCTTCATAGACATGGAAGCAGAACGGTGGCTGCCGCGGGCTGGGGGAGGCAGAGATGTGGAGCTTTTGTTTAAGGGCTGCAAGGGTTCAGCCTGGGAAGCAGAGAAAGTCCTGAAGATGGACAGTGCCGCTGGTTACAGTGGGAATGCACCTAACCCTACTGAACTATACACTTAAAGTTAAGATGGGGATTTCCCTGTCGGTCCAGTGGTTAAGAATCTGCCATGCAATTCAGGGGATGCAGGCTCAATCCCTGGTCCAGGAACTAAGATCCCACATGCCTCAGAGCAACTAAGCTTATGCACCGCAACTGAGTCTGTATACAGCAACGAAAAGATCCCACATGAGGCAACTGAGAGCTGGTGCAGCCAAATTGAAAAAAAAAAGTTAAGATGGTAAATTTTACATTACATATATCTTACAACTTTTATATGCTATCATTTAGTGGGTCAGTATTTGCAAAAACCCTCAGAATATAGTGTGACATACAGTAAGTCATTTTACAAGCATTTACAAAAGTAAATATAAAACTGACAACCTCTGGGGGAATACTAAGACCAACCTGCAAGGCATGAGCTATTACAAAGTCACAGAAATTTGAGGAAAGGCAGCAGCAAAGTTCTGGGGCATAGGCTGCCAAACTTTCTCAGTTCATGAGGCCCTTAGCATTTCAGTAATCTCCCGCAATGCCCCGAGGCCAAAAGAAAGTATCATTTAGTAGCAATTAGGACCAAACAAGTTTATAATAATTTATGTCCTGTCAAACTAGTGTCTGCTGGGCACTATACAACTTTTCAAAACTTTGGAGTCTGAATGGACCCCACCCCTCATTTTCCTGTTCCATGATGATTTTCAGGAGACACAGTACTTGCTCTTCTTTCAGCACAAGAGGGACCCAAAACCCAGCTTTGCAGGTATGTGACACCATGGAAAGAAGAGGAATATCGTGAAACTCAACTACCTGCAACTAGCAGTTCACACCATGCCCAGCAGGTGTCACTGTTCCCCTCTAAAATGAAAACTATCCTGCTGGACCCGTGAGTTCATGTGGTGCCTGAAAGCTTAGGGATCTAGGTCTCAATTCAGACCTCAGTCAGAGCCACAGTCATCTCCAAAGAGAAAGCATACACAGTGGTTTTCATTTGGTTTTGCTTCCCTCATTATAAGTCTTTTCTCAGTGATGCAAACTCAAAGCTGGTCAGCTGGAATTATTAAGGAGATAATACAATGGCTTAAAGCTGAGGTTTAGTCGAGTGGTTGACTGCACATTCCCAATGCAGGGGGCACAGGTTGATCCCACTTAAGAAGCCATGCACCGCACAGCAAGGCCAAATTTAAAAAAAGCAAGCATCACTCCAACAGTGATGCCTACCACTGGTTATTCCCAAGAGTTCTAACAGCTTAGGTATTACTTTGGAAATGAGGAAACAGAAGCTTAGAAACCAAAGAAGCTCTAACTGGCGTCAGGACTAGAAAGAAAGAGACTGAGCTGACATCTGAACCCAGCCTGATTCCAACACTGGGTCCTTTCCAGAAAGACACTAGCTCATTAGTGAACACGTTGATATGTGTGTAAGCAGTAATCATTCACTAGAAATCTGAGTTGTGCAGCTGTTCATAAACCAGGGGAGAAAAATCTGTTGGCAATTTGTTAACACTCACAGTGCCCATGGTGTTCTCTGAAAGAGATCAACCAACAGGGGGAAAAAGTACCTCTCTGGTGTAAAAAAAATTTTTTTAATATTTGTATTTTAAATGGAAAAAATTAAGCAAAGAACCCTAACCCTATGAAGGATATAGTTCTGTTAATGTTAGATACTCAGTTGTGTCCAACTCATTAGGACTCCATGGATGGCAGCCTGCCAGGCTCCTCTGTCCATGGAATCTTCCGGGTGAGAATACTAGAGTAGCCATTCCCTTCTCCAGGGGATCTTCCTGACCCAAGGATTAAACTCGGGTCTCCTGCACTACAGGCAGATTCCTTACTATCTGAGCCACCAGGGAAGCCCACAGTGCTATGAATCAAGTTCGATAAAGCAAAAATCTTCCACAGCCGCTGTCTCTCAGTGGCACATTAGTCATGACTCTTTCGTTCAAGGTATATTTTCTAAATCCTCAACAATGAATGTATGTTGTTAGTAATTAACAGTCAAGTTACTGCTTTTTCAAAAATCTTGATTTCTTTTGTGTGTCTGTTTTTTTTAATGCTAAAAACCAGAGAAATGAATTTACTAGGAGTTCCTTCATGGTCTAGTGGTTGGGACTCCAGGCTCTCACAGTTATGGCCTAGGTTCAATCCCTGGTCAGGGAACTTAAGATTCTGCAAGCCACAGGAAGTAGCCAAAATTAAAAAAAAAAAAAAAAAAAAAAATTTTTAATTTTAAAAAAGGAAATGTATTTACTCTTCAACCTTGTGCCCATGTTCAGTTAAATTCTGTATCATGTTTAAATCACCATAATAATAATGAGAACAATAAAAAGATAGCAAAGAATTTAATTTTGAACAGAATCACAGTTTAACTCTTTCAGAGACTTAAAGTGTCAATAGCAGCCAATCTACTCTCCAGAGTGGCCACCAGGGGTCACTACTAGGACGCTTCATTCAGGTCAGGGTCACACACCACACACTGACCATCACTAAAGAAGCGCAACCTGGGAAGTCACACAAAACCACACAGTTGTGCACGGCTTTGTGTGAATATTAGCTTCTACTCTGGTTCACATGGTGCATCAGAATAAGCTATGAGGCTTTCTGAAGAGCATCACTGTGTTCAATGAGTTTGAAAGTGCAGAGAAAGTTCAAACACAGCACTTTCAAAATGCATTTAGTGCCCCTTAGACACAGTCACTTCGGGGTACATTTTAAAAGCAAGAGCCCATGGTATTCTGATCCAGCAGGTCTGGGGTGGGACCCAGAATTCGGCGTGTTTCAAGAGCAGCCCAGGTGATGAGGCTGTGCAGAGACGGGAACTACTGGGTTTTAGAAGGTGCCATCCTGCTACAGGGCACAGGTAACAAAGCAGACTTCTGTTTCCATTCCTGACTCATCAAGTGTCCAACCTTAGCTTCTTAATAATTAGCTAATACAGTAGAGTACGGTATAAATAACAACGGGCAAATCAATGTTTATCTTTTCAATCTAGAAAGGTCCTGTGCTAAAATAAGAACTTTAATTTCCCCTGCTTGCAATTTGCTGATATGCAGAAAAGAGACCCGCTTGGGAGCAAAGTTCTCAGCACCAACACACAGTCAAGTGAACTTAAATCCTAAACTTGGATGAAACTGTCAAAGTCAGCCCCACCATTATCAGTTTCACTTACCTTTGCTGTTTTATAACAGAGTCGAAACCAATGGTTTCTACAGGCTTATTTCCAATTATAACAATCTGCTCTGTTTCCTCTTCCTTTGGTTCATCTTCTAGCACATAGCGGTTCTTAATTGCAGTGAGAAAGTCTACTCCAAAATTTACTTTGTTTGGGCGAATGAAGGATCCGGCTGTTGGGTGCCTGGAAATGGAGATAAACAGAACAGAGAGAATATCATCTGTGGGGATATTTAAAAAAGATCACACGCACAAAAATCCTTTATAAATGGTCAGTCTGCCACAAACGTAAAATGTCTGCATTTACAAATATATTCACAAATAAAAGCAATTAAACAATTTTTAAAAAGAAGGAGAAAGCAAGTACCAACAACCAAGAATGGCCATAAGGCAATGTTCTGAAGGTTTTCAAAATTTTCCGTATGCCAAAAAAATAAAACCAGCATAAAAGGGAATATTTTTTTTTTAAAGTGTAATTGATACAATTGATCATAAAGGGTGGAGAGCTGATGCAAGCAGGTAAAATCCCAATAGATAAACAGATAAGAAATATAGAACAGATAATCAGATAATTTATAAAACAGGAAAGAGTATTAAAACCATGGGGAAAAGTTTCGCCTTGCTAATGATTAAGAAATGCAAATTTGGGGCTTCCCTGGTGGCTCAGTGGTAAAGAATCCTCCTGCCAATGTAGGAGACACAGGTTCGATCCCTGGTCCGGGAAGACCCCGTATGCTGCAGGGCAACAAAGCCCATAGTCCACAACTACTGAGCCTGTGCTCTAGAGCCCACAAGCCACAACTGCCGAGTCCGCATGGCACAACTATTAAAGCCTGCATGCCTAGAGCCCAAGTTCCACACCAAGAGAAGCCACAGCAATGAGAAGCCCATGGACTATAACCAGAGAGTGCCCGCCCCTCGCCACCGCAACTAGAGAAGACACTCACAGCGCAACAAACACCCAGCACAGCCCAAAATCTAAAATTAAAAAAAAAAAAGCAAATTCAAACCATGAAACTATTTTCAATAAAACTGGCAAAAAATAAAGTCCTAACATTCGAAGACTGCAAGGTTGAGTTGGTGTTTGATTGAATAATCATACTCCTGGGAATCTGTCAGCAGGCAGTAATTTAAAAATAAAACAAAACTGCATTTACAAAGATTCTATATAATAGCATTTTTTAAAACTGAGGAATTCTGGAAACCATAAAAATGTCCAGCTGGACAGGACCTATTAAGTAAACCAGATAGATGAGGTCATTATAGTATTCTAGCTGTAATACTTAAGAAATGAAAAAAATAAAATTAAATTAAAAAAACTACTTACAGAATAATGCTGAGATTTCTACACACTGATCCAAATTGTACATGACATAACTATAGAAGAATCTTATCTATGGCTAGACAAAGATTGAATAAGGACACAAAGAAATGAAAACACTTGTGGATAACAGGATTACATACAAAATCTTTCAAGTTATAACCTGAACTAAATGAAAGTTCAAATATGGGGATAAAATAGAGCATGAATATTCTATATTCTACAGAAGTATGAGATATTCTACCATAATTTATATTGACTACCATTTATATACTTTATATAAACTTATATTTTTCATAATTTACATAATTTTAAATTATAAAATTGTTTTATAGCAATTTTTAGCAACAATTTCTAGAAGAATTTAACAAAAATATTAATCATATTGCCGTATGTAAAGACTACTGTCAGGCTTTTCAAGAGACTCAAGACAGATCTTTAGACACCTTACATTTCGCCATCAGCACTGGATCACGGCAACAAGACCTAACTTTCAGGGAAGTCCAAGTATGCCTATAAAACAGCTGAAAATGGTAGTATCATTTGATCGCAGTAGAGAATAAATGATGAAATACACAAATTGCCAAAAATTGTACAATAAACATTATTTTGGCTTATGCCCTTTAACTCTTAGAGAAATCAAACTTCCCTAGAAATCACCATAATTAAAGGGGATGAAATACTGACAATAAATTTTGTCAATATAAACATATATACTTTTTTTTTCTGGAATGTGGCTCTAGAGAGATTACCAGATTGTGAAAGGTATTTGTAACCCCAGAGTCAGAATGATGCCTCAGGCAAAAAGTCGCCCCGAGGTCATGAGAACCCCAGAGAGGGCGGCGTCCCGGAAGGCGATGGAGACTGGACAATCGTATTCAGGGCTTCTGGCCACAGAATCTAGCAGCTGGACAGTAACCCTGGAAGAAGTAGCTGGGGTGGGGCCGTGAGGCGAGTTTCAATGAGAGGAGACTGGGCTAAGATTGCTCTCACTCCAAGGAGTTTTACTGGAAAGGGGAGATGTTTTAAGACAGAACAAGGCATGAAACTTATATGCTGATGACGATAACCCTACAGAAAGGGGGAAACTGTTGATGCAGGAAATTAAATTCTCTGGTTGCAGCGAAATCACGTTCTGAATCTGTGTTGTCTGCTTGGGTATCAGAGGATCACTGTCTACCAGATGCTGCCTAGAAAATACTTCGGTTTCTTGTTTTCTCACACGTTTTTTTCATTGTGGTAAAAGTCACAAAATATAAAACACACTATTTAAAAAATTTAACGGTACACAACATTCACACTGTTGTATGGCTCTCACCATCACCCATCTCCCAGATTTTTCACCTTCCTAAACTAATGTCCCCACTATACACTAACTCCCCACCCACTCCCATCCGGCCCCTGGCATCTACCAGTGTCCTTTCTGATTCTATGAGTTTGACTATTCTAGGTATCTCGTATAAGTGAAATTAAACAGTATTTGTCCACACCTAATGTAGATTAGAATGCAGAAATAATATTGCTTTAACTGTAGGAAATTTAAGGGATTAGATTTGATAGAGTGCCTGAAGAACTATGGACACAGGTTTGTGACACTGTACAGGAGGCAGTGATTAAGACCATGTCCAAGAAAAAGAAATGCAAAAACGCAAAAGAGTTGTCTGAGGAAGCCTTACAAATAGCTGAGAAAAGAAGAGAAGCAAAAGTTAAAGGAGAAAAATTCCATTTGAATGCAGTATTTCAAAGAATAGCAAGGAGTGATAAGAAACCCTTCCTCAGTGATCAATGCAAAGAAATAGAGGAAAACAATAGGATAGGAAAGACTAGAGATCTCTTCAAGAAAATTAGATACCAAAGGAATACTTCATGTAAAAATGGGCACAATAAAGGACAGAAATGGTATGGACCTAACAGAAGCAGAAGATATTGAGAAGAGGTGGCAAGAATACACAAAACTACACAAAAAAGATCTTCCTGACCCAGATAACCATGATCATGTGATCACTCACCTAGAGCGATCCTGGAATGTGAAGTCAAGTGGGTCTTAGGAAGCATCACTATGAACAAAGCTAGTGGAGGTGATGGAATTCCAGTTGAGCTATTTCAAATCCTAAAAGATGATGTTAAAGTGCTGTACTCAACATGCCAGCAAATTTGGAAAACTGAGCAGTGGCCATAGGGCCGGGAAAGGTCAGCTTTCATTCCAATCCCAAAGAAAGGCAATGCCAAAGAATGCTCAAACTACCGCACAATTGCACTCATCTCACACACTAGCAAAGTAATACTCAAAATTCTCCAAGTGAGGTTTCAACAGTACATGAACCGAGAACTGCCAGGTGTTCAAATGGATTTAGAAAAGGCAGAGGAACCAGAGATCAAATTGTCAATATTGCCTGGATCATCAAAAAAGCAAGAGAATACCAGAAAAGTATCTACTTCTGCTTTATTGACTATGCCAAAGCCGTTGAATGTGTAGATCACAAACTGGAAAATTCTTCAAGAGGTGGGAATACCAGACCACTTTATCTGCTTCCTGAGAAATCTGTATGCAGGTCAAGAAGCAACAGTTAGAACTGGACATGGAACAACAGACTGGTTCCATACTGGGAAAGGGGTATGTCAAGACTGTATATTGTCACTCTGCTTATTTAACTTATATGCAGAGTACATCATGAGAAATGCCTGGCTGGATGAAGCACAAGCTGGAATCAAGACTGCTGGGAGAAATATCAATAACCTCAGATATGCAGATGATACCACCCTATGGCAGAAAGTGAAGAGGAACAAAAAAGTCTCTTGATGAAAGCAAAAGAGGAGAGTGAAAAAGTTGGCTTAAAACTCAACATTCAGAAAACCATCATGGCATCTGGCCCCATCACTTCCTGACAAATAGATGGGGAAACAATGGAAACAGTGACAGATTTTATTTGGGAGGGGGCTCTAAAATCACTGCAGATGGTGACTGCAGCCATGAAATTAAGATGCTTGCTCCTTGGAAGAAAAGCTATGACCAACCTAGACAGCATATTAAAAAGCAGAGACATTACTTTGCCAACAAAGGTCTGTCTAGTCAAAGCTATGGCTTTTCCAGTAGTCATGTATGGATATCAGAGTTGGACTATAAAGAAAGCTGAGCACTGAAGAGCTGATGCTTTTGAACTGTGGTGTTGGAGAAAACTCTTGAGGGTCCCTTGGACTGCAAGGAGATCAAACCACTCAATCCTAAAGGAAATCAGTCCTGAATATTCACTGGAAGGACTGATGTTGAAGCTGAAACTACAATACTTTGGCCACTCAATGCAAAGAACTGACTACTTGGAAAAGACCCTGATGCTGGGAAAGATTGAAGGCGGGAGGAGAAGGGGATGACAGAGGATGAGATGGTTAGATGGCATCACCGACTCAATGGACATGAGTTTGAGCAAACTCTGGGAGATGTTGAAGTACAGGGAAGCCTGGCATGCTGTAGTCCATGGGGTCACAAAGAGTTGGGCATGACTGAGCAACTGAACTGAACTGTTAGGAAGGATCCTAGTGTGAAGAACACAGTTCTGTTTTACTAAAACACGTTTCTATCACTCGGCTAAGGAGATTAAACATAGCTAGCCTCATTTTTAAAGGTTCAAAGGTATCTACCTAAGAGATAATCTAACGCAGGACTTCTCAAATTCAACTGAACCAGTCAGTCACATGGAGAGCTTATTAGAACCCACCTTGGGATGTACACTCAATGGTACTGGGCTGCAGCCAGGGGGTTCTGATGCAGAGTGACCTCAGTTCCCACTTTAAGAAACTCATCTAATGGAATTCCATTTCAGTTGGAGATACTGGGATCACCATCACAGAGGTTCATGAGCTGTGCTTGTGCTAAGTTGCTTCAGGCATGTCCAACGCTTTGCAACGCATGGACTGTAGGTCACCATGCTCCTCTGTCCATGGGACTCTCCAGGCAAGAATACTGGAGCGGGTCGCTGTGCTCTCTTCCAGGGAACCTTCCACAGAGGTGCACAGCCAAGACCAAAAACCGTGGAGTCCTGATGACTAGAGCACTACCCTTTCCTGCATCTGTCTCTACTCTCCTCACTACCGCAGATTCCAGTAGTTAGGAGATCTGTTAGTAGGTATTATTATTTAATCCCGTTTAGCAAAGAAATAAAACAAGCACTTCAATAATAAACAAGAAAACAACAATGCAAAACAAATACCATGGTTTTCATTTCTGTCCTAAATGTATACTTTTAAAACCTGTGGTAATGAACAATTCCACAGTATAGTCAAAGCTATAGTTTTTCCAGTAGCCATGTGTGGATGTGAGTTGGACCATAAAGAAGGCTGCTGCTGCTGCTGCTAAGTCACTTCAGTCGTGTCCAACTCTGTGTGAGCACCAAAGAATTGATGCTTTCGAACTGTGATATTGGAGACGACTCTAGAGAGTCCCTTGGACTACAAGGAGATCAAACTAGTCAATCCTAAAGGAAATCAACCCTGAGTATTCACTGAAGGACTGATGCTGAAACTGAAGCTCCAGTGCTCTGGACACCTGATGCAAAGAACCGACTCATCGGAAAAGACTCTGAATCTGGGAAAGGTTGAAGCTAGGAGGAAAAGGGGACGACCGAGGATGACATGGTTGGATGGCATCACCAACTCAAAGGACATGAGTTTGAGCAAGCTCCAGGAGATGGTGAAGGACAGTGAAGCCTGGCGTACTGCAGTCCATGGGGTTGCAAAGAGTTGGATATAACTGACAGACTTAACAACAATGAACAATTCAAGACTAGACCTTTATTAGAGCTTAGTTTGGCTGCAGGCAGAGGAAAGGAGTCAGCAATGGTGTTGGATGGTTGCAAAGTAGGCGCTATGCCTTTTTCAGATCAAGGATCACATCCAAGGTCAATCTCCTTTGCAACATTCCTGGCAGGTCTCTCACAAAACAAAACAGTGCTACAAATACTGAAAAATACCAGCTGAATGACTGCCCATCGATAACCATAAATCTCCAAAGGTAAATTAGCAATTCATAAAGATTCCACAGAAAAACTATTAAGATGTTGCATCTGAACACTGAAATCCTGAACCCTATCTAAACAGAAAAACCTGAGGGAGGGGAAGGAGTGAAGCGGGGAGAGCACAAAATTTTTTTTCTTATAAACACTCAGCATGTTCAAGGCCCTGCCTCCATCTGCCCACCAATTGCAGAATGCAGGTGGCAAAATTCACATCCTGACCATCGCCCTTGCAGAAATAGAAGACTCTCACAAGGCACTGTAATCAAGATTAGGTCTGCCCAACAGAGTTCTCAGATGAAATTCAGGTGCCCAGTTAAACCTGGATTTCAGATAAACAATTGTTTTTCAATTGAATTTCAACTGTTTTCTGCATCTTTTTTCAGTATGATGCATGTCCCATGCTTACACTAAAAAATGATTTACTCCTTATGTGAAATCTGAATTTCCCTGTGAATTTTCTGTTTTTATTTAGTGAATCCAGCAACTCTACTCAAAGGTAAAGGGAGACCAACAGAGCCCAAAAGTCCCATAGTAAACTTTTTTTTTTTTTTAACTGAGGATGGTTTAAATGCTGAGTGCTGGAAAAGACTGGGGCCCTGGGGAGTATCAGATAAATGTTGAGCTTGATACCTTGCTTGTTTCAAGCTTGCCCAGAGCCTTCTCATCAAGGTTGCATAACTAACATTCACCCTGAGAGAACTATTCACTCATTTAATGTATACCAAGATTTGACCTGGTGAACTCATTTTCCCAGCAGGGGAGAAAAAATAAAGGCCAATAGATAGGCATCTTTTTACACATTGCTTCTGATTGTCACAATTTCTATTTTGCCCTGATTCATGGAAAGCTTCCGAAAATGAAATCTCTCTCTTCACCTTTTACAAAGATTCACCCTGCCTGTAACCTATCAGCACACTTAGTGATTATTTTTAAAATTCTTCTATCACTTTACACCACATGCTCAGTCGTTGTGTCCAACTCTTTGTGGCCCCATGGTCTACAGCCTATATCCTATAGAATCCTATATCCATGAGATTTTCCAGGCAAGACATTGGAGCAGGTTGCCATTTCCTACTCCAGGGGATTTTCCCAACCCAAGGATCAAACCCATGTCTCTTATGTCTCCTGCATTGGCAGACGCGTTCTTTACCACTAGTGCCACCTTGGAAGCACTTTATACCACACCAGGAGAACATTTTACTTATTTTTAAATTAATTTTTATTGCAATATAGTTGCTTCACAGTGTATATAGTCAATTCTCATTCAGTTCAGTTCACTGACTCAGTCTTTGCAATCCCATGAATCGTAGCACGCCAGGCCTCTCTGTCCATCACCAGCTCCCGGAGTTCACCCAAACTCGTGTCCATTGAGTCAGTGATGCCATCCAGCAATCTCATCCTCTGTCGTCCCCTTCTCCTCTTGCCCCCAATCTCTTCCAGCATCAGAGTCTTTTCCAATGAGTCAACTCTTTGAATCAGGTGGCCAAAGTATTGGAGTTTCAGCTTCAACATCAGTCCTTCCAAAGAACATNTACTTTTGCATTCCAGTCCCCTATAATGAAAAGGACATCTATTTTGGGTGTTAGTTCTAAAAGGTCTTGGAGGTCTTCATAGAACCGTTCAAGTTCAGCTTCTTCAGCATTACTGGTTGGGGCATAGACTTGAATTACTGTGATATTGAAAATGAACAGAGATCATTAGTTATCTATTTTATCAATAGTGTATATATGTCAATCCCCATCTCCCAGTTCTTCCCAGTCCGTAGGGAGAATATTTTATACTGATTTATTAATCCTCATTCAAGAACTTCAAAAATACTTCACAACAATCTTAGGCTACACACAGTAAATCAAGGGGCTTCCACTTGTTAAGTTAGCCGGTATCGTGGATAAAGTTTGAGACACCATGTCCCCTCTGATGCCAAGGATAAATTCTATTCATGGTGCTGAAGAACACATTTTAAGATTTCTTGATCACCAGAAAAGAGAAATCAGATAATTACCTAGAAAGCGAACATTTTCAATAACAGCTGAGGGTAGAATACTGACCCTAACAGTTCTAAGCATTTAGAGTATAGGTTGTTTAGGTTGAGAAAAAAGCACTGGAAATCCACACACAAGGTACAGAGAACTTAAGCTTCATCACCTTAACTGAACCACTCAACTCCTCAAATACAAGAGATGGAGAAAATGAGAGAGACAGTGATGGCTGGTTCACAGCCGTACATTTGGGATAAACCTGTATATTACTACTGTACACTGGAAAAGTCACAAATACTAATTATGAGCACTTAATATTATAAACAAGAGACTGCCATATTTACCTTAGGGTCTGAGTGAACTCCGGGAGTTGGTGATGGACAGGGAGGCCTGACGTGCTGCAATTCATATGGTCGCAAAGAGTCAGACAAGACTGAGTGACTGAACTGAACTGATACAGAAATCAAACTGAAACTAAACATGACGTGAAATTACCAGCACCCATGTTGAGAGGGAAGAAAACACAGAAGAATGTATGCCCTGAGCTGGGCTTTGAAAACCACCCTATCTGTTCCTAAGGTCTGCCCTCAAGTGGCAGGGTGTCACCCTAGCAACCTGAGATGCTTGGGCCACTCAAGAAGCAGGGGGTTTCCAAACACCCAATTCAATATATCCTGATATCCTGCTTACAGTGCAGAGGCCAGCAAACCAGTCTTCACAAGACACGTGTGAAAGCACATAACTGCATGTCTAACACGCTGGTGGGCCACTTGATATTAACACATGCTTCTGAAGAGATCGAGATTTGAGTTCTGCTATCGAGATGGCAACTTCTGATTCACTTGCCTCATTTAGAATGGGTATATCACCCTTTTTGCCATTTACCTATCTCACAAGTCTAAGATGAGTACATTTATCATCTGGCAACATTAAACTGCTCTGGCTTCATGAAAACAGCATCAAAGGATTAAAATGCTTACTTTTCCAAGTAAAATTTGCAATGTGAAGGAAAACTCCAATAAAGTTAGTATGAGATCTGAATTAAGTTAATAACAAGTACATGTGATATAATCTATTTTGTCATATTTAGAGATTCCAAGATACTGACATAATCCTTACTAGTTGAAGCCATGTTCAAAGAAATATTAATATCAGTATTAACAACTATAAAGGAAAAGGTCATTCCTTTAGTTTAGATCAGTGGTTATCCACCATATCAGAGCCCTGATAAAAGCGCCCTTTTAAACTGCCCCCAAAACAACATGAAATGGAATTAGCTACCCACATAGGATTTCAAAGTCAAGAAAAAGGCCCATTTCATTGAAACAAAAGTAATTTATAATCAGATAATATGTATTTTGACATGTAGATGCTCAGGCAAGGCTGTAACTAGGAGACACTAAATAACAAGGAGATGCTTATTTCAAGAGTAAGAACTGCAACACCAAGTCCAGACCCTTCAGCACTTCAGGGCAAATCCCACATCTGCCAGGGCTGATGTAGTCTTCACTATACTAAGAGACTGAAAATATCATCACCTCCAGAGACCACTAAGGCCATGTAGCCACGGATGATTTGGGAGGTGCTGGAGCAGGCTCCACAGGAAACATTCCCTCAGTGGAGGCTGCGTGAGGTCATGGTCCAGGTAAGGCATCAATAGGCCCAGCTAAGAAACTGCTATTTCCACACCTTTCTAAGCACATAAATCGCTCCCTTCATCCCCATAAACTCTTGACAGATTCTGAGCTGGCCTTGTGACGTATGTGTCATCACCACTGGCCTCTAGGAACATGCCAGTTCTTCTATCCTGACTTTTCAAAATTACAGACTGCTGAACTAGCAAACAGTTTGCAATTACCTAATTTTGACCTTCATTTTAGAGGTCAGTAAAGTTAGATTTGTTTAGGGTTCTAAAGATTGTTAAAACCAACGCATGAAGCTGCTTGACTTCCAGGAATGTGTTCACTGTACAATATTTAAACAATGACAAGCTTAATATTCCCCTTCAGGGATCACAGCCTTTCCAAGGTGAAGGGGCTTGCGTAACTCAATGAACCTATGAGCTATGCCATGCAGGGTCACCCAAGACGGACAGGCGACAGGGAAGAGCTCTGACAAAACATGGCCCACTGGAGGAGGAAATGGCAAACTACTCCACGATTCTTGCTGCAAGAACCTCAAGAACAGTACAAAAAAGGAAAAAGATATGACACCGTAAAATGAGTTTCCCAGGTTGGAAGGTGTCCAATATGCTAGTGGGAAAGAGCAGATGGGAATTACTAATATCTCCAGAAAGAATGAAGCAGCTGGGCCAAAGCAGAAATGATGCTCGGTTACTGATGTGTCTGCTGGTGAAATTAAAGTCTGATGCTATAAAGAATATTACCGCACAGAACCCTGGAATAGTTAGGCCCATGAATTAAACTGGACATCAACCAGGAGATGGCGAGAGTGAACATCGACATCTTAGCAGGCAGTGAACTAAAACGGATGGGAATGGGCGAATTTAATTCAGATGACCATTGTATCTACTACCGTGGGCAAGATTCCCTTAGAAGAAATGGAATAGCCCTCAGAGTAAACAAGAGAGTCCAAAATGCAGTACTGGGGTACAATTTCAAAAATGGCCAATCATTCAGTGTCACAGTAATCTAAGCCTATGCTCCAACCACCAAGGCCAAAGAAGCTGAAGTTAACCAGCTCAGCTACAGCTAAAGACCTACAAGAACTTCTAGAACGAACACACAAAAAAAGATGTCCTTTTCATCACAGGGGAATGGAACGCAAAAGCAGGAAGTCAAAAGATACCTGGAGGATCAGGCAAGTTTGGCCTTGGAGTACAAAATGAAGCAGGGTAAAGGCGAACAGAGCTTTGCTAAGAGAGTACACTGGTCATAGAAAACAGCTTCTTTCAACAGCACAAGAGATGACTCTACACGTGGACAATACGAGATGGTCAATACAAAATTAGACTGATTATATTCTTTGCACCCAAAGATAAAGAAGCTCCACACAGTCAGCAAAAAAATTAAAAAAAAAAAAAGACTTGGAACAACTGTGGCTCAGATCATCAGCTCCTTACTGAAAAATTCAGGCTTAAATTGAAGAAAGTAGAGACAATCACTAGGCCATTCAGGTATGACAAATCAAACCCCTTATGATTATATAGTGGATGTGACAAATATATTCAAGGGGCTGAATTTATTCAATCCCAGATCTGGTAGACAGAGTGCCTAAAGAACTGTGGATGGAGGTTCATAACACTGTACAGGCGGTAGTGACCAAAACCACCCCAAAGTAAAAGAAATGGCAAGAAGGCAAAACGGTTGTCTGAGGAGGCCTTACAGATAGCTGAGGAAAGAAGAAAAACAAAAGACAAGGGAGAAAAGGAAAGATATACCCCACTGGATGCAGAGTTTCAGAGAACAGCAAGGAGAGGTAAGAAGGCCTTCTTAAAAGAACAATGCAAACAGAATGGGAAAGATTAGAGATCTCCTCAAGAAAATTGGAGGTATCTAGGGAACATTTCAGGAGAAGGCAATGGCACCCCACTCCAGTACTCTTGCCTGGAAAATCCCATGGATGGAGGAGCCTGGTGGGCTGCAGTCCATGGGGTCGCTGAGAGTTGGACACGACTGAGCGACTTCACTTTCACTTTTCACTTTCATGCTTTGGAGAAGGAAATGGCAACCCACTCCAATGTTCTTGCCTGGAGAATCCCGGGGACAGCGGAGCCTGGTGGGCTGTCGTCTATGGGGTCGCACAGAGTCGGACATGACTGAAGTGACTTAGCAGCAGCAGGGAACATTTCATTCAAAGATGGGCACAATAAAGGACAGAAACACTAAAGATCTAACAGAACCAGAACAGATAAAGAAGAGGTGGTAAAAATACACAGAATAACTATACAAAAAAGGTCTTAAAGATCCNGCACAGAGTCGGACATGACTGAAGTGACTTAGCAGCAGCAGGGAACATTTCATTCAAAGATGGGCACAATAAAGGACAGAAACACTAAAGATCTAACAGAACCAGAACAGATAAAGAAGAGGTGGTAAAAATACACAGAATAACTATACAAAAAAGGTCTTAAAGATCCAGATAACCATGATGGTGTGGTCACTCACCTAGACCAGACAACTTGGAGTATGAAGTCAAGTGGCCCTTAGGAAGCATTACTATGAACAAAGCTGGTGGAGGTGATGGAATTTCAACTGAGCTATTCAAAAATCCTAAAAGATGATGCTGTTAAAGTGCTGTACTCAATACATCAGCAAATCTAGAAAACTCAGCAGTGGCCACTGGACTGGAAAGGTCAATTTTCATTCTAATCCCAAAGAAGAACCACCTCAAAGAACATTCAAAGTACTGTACTTTTGCATTCATTTCACATGCTAGTAAGATTATCCTCAATATCCATCAAGCCAGGCTTCAACAGTACATGAACAGAGAACTTCTAGATGTACAAGCTGGGTTTAGAAAAGGCAGAGGAACTAGAGATTGAAATTCCAACACTTTGATTATAGAGAAAGGAAGGGAATCCCAGAAAAACATCTACTATTGCTTCCTTGACTAAAGCTTCCTACACTAAAGCTTTTAACTATATGGATCATAACAAACTATGGAAACATCTTAAAGAGATGGAAGTACCAGATTATTTTACCTGCCTCCTGAGAAACCTGTATGCAGGTCAAGAAGCAACAGTTAGAATCAGACATGGAACCATGGATGGGTTCAAAATTGGAAAAGCATTACAACAAGGCTATATATTGTTACTCTGCTTATTTAACTTACATTCGAAGTCCATTATGGGAAATGCTGGGGTGAATGAATCACAAGCTGGAATCAAGACTGCTGAGAGGAATATCAACAACCTCAGATATGCAGATGATACCACTCCAATGGCAGAAAGCAAATAGGAACTAAAGAGCCTCTTGACGAGGGTGAAAGAAGAGAGTGAAGAAGCTGGCTTAAAACTCAACATTCAAAACACTAAGATCGTAGCATCCGATCCCATCATTTCATGGCAAATAGAAGGAGAAAAAGCAGAAGCAGTGATGGATTTTATTTTCTTTGGCTCCAAAATCACTGCAGACAGTGACTGCAGCCATAAAATTAAAAGATGCTTGCTTGCTCCTTGGAAGTAAAACTATGACAAACCCAGAGTATAAAAAAGCAGAGACATCACTTTGCTGACAAAGACCTATCTAATCAAAGCTATGGTTTTTTCCAGGAGTCATGTATGAATGTGAGAATTGGACCATAAAGAAGGCTGAGTGCAGAAGAATTGATGTGTTCAAACTGTGGTGATGGAGATGCCTCATGAGAGTCCCTTAGACTGCAAGATCAAACCAGTCAATCCTAAACATTCAATGGATGCTGAAACTCCAACAGTTTGGCCAACAGTCAGCTGATGTGAAGAGCCAACTCATTGGAAAAGATTGCAGACAAAAGGAGAAGGGAGTGACAGAGGATGAGACGGTTAGATAGCATCACTGACTCAACGGACATGAATTTGAGCAAATTCTAGGGGATAGTGAAGGACAGGGAAGCCTGGCATACTGCAGTCCATGGTGTTCCAAAGAGTTGTACAAGACTTAGCAACTGAACAGCAACAAAGCTTAATATTAAAAGATTCTTGCAAGAAATTGAAACTTAGGGAAAATAAACACCAATAAAAACTTGAAAGACTGATTGAAATTCCCCACCATCCTTTTCAAAGTTTCACATAGTTTCTCTGAAGTCAAACAGGTAAAAATATCAGTAGCACTATAATGTATAATTCTTTTCATGACCAGAGCTTTTTAAAATAGTGGCCTAGCATTCCACTATTTGGATGTTCTATATTTTGTTTAATTATCTAGTTCTTATTGGCTATCTTGTTAATGAACCATAAGAAGTGTTTATATCCATTCAATAAAAAAAGAAAAACCCGTCACATAACAAAAATACACAAAAAAAGGCAAAGAAAGCAATCCCACTTGTAAGGTTAAGACTGAGAGTTTTAAAAACAAGGAAAAAGGACTTCCCTGGTGGTCGAGCAGTTAAGAATCCTCCTGCCACGCAGGGGACATGGATTCAATCCCTGGTCCAAGAAGATTCCACATGCTTCGCGGCAACTAAGCTCCCATGAACTTCAACTACTGAGGCACACACGCCCTAGAACCCCTGCTCCACTGCGAGAGAAACCACTTCAATGAGAAGCACACTACAACTAGAGCGTAGCTCCCACTTGCCACAGTGAGAGAAAGCCAGCTCTCAGCACAGCCAAAAATAAATAAATAGAAAGCACAACAAATTAAAAAGATAATAAAAACAAGGAAAAAACCCTACAAACAGTATGGGCTAATTCTACATTATAACCACCCCCAAGAGTCAAATGCCTCCTCTTCTCCATCCCCCTTTATTCAACTGTTCAATATCCTCCTACACAGCCATGTCAGGGACTTCCATAGGGTTCAGGCAAGAACCCCTTCCAATTCAGGGAGCTTGGGTTCAACCCCTGGCCGGGGAACTCAGATCCCACATGCCAGGGGGCAGATCAGCCTGTGTGCTGCAACTAGAGAGCAGCGAGAGCGCCAAAACGAAGGTCCCAGGAGCCGCAGCTAGGAGCCGATGCAACCCAGTAAATACATAAACATTTTACAAGGAGATAAACAAAGGGAACCAGCCAGCTCAAAATGGAAAATTACCTGCATTTAAAATACACAGTCCCTTCGTGGCTTCCATCGTGCTTTCCCCGCTCAGGATTGTCCCATTCTACTCCTAACCAGAGTCCTGGCAGAACAAGAAAACCCAAACGAGAAATTAGAACAAGGTGAGGCTCCATTTTTCTGCAACCAAATACAGTTTGCGATGGAAACCGTATCACACAGACACCACTGGGGACGAAAGAAGTCTTGAGAAAAAAAAGTAACCTTGGACTCAGGACTTAATCAGCAAAGGGAACAGTAAGTTTGGTTCCAAAAAATCAACAAAAAACACAACAGCAGAAAATAACTATAGCTACTGAGCACTTATGTGCCAGAAACTTTGCTTTATTTCACGTTATCCTTACAATAGACATTTCACCTTTACAAACGAGATGTTATCATTATCTTCTTTTTAACAGTTCCTGAACAAATACACACTTTTTTGAGTCCTAGCCTAGCAATATGCTGTTCATAAAGTAAATTTATACATATATATGTATATAAGTAGTATTTTTCTTCAATATAGGTAAAAGAACACCCACAGTCACACATCTTCAGGTCATTCTAATTGCAGAAGCCAATACTTACCTACCATACTATGCCATGTATAACTCGTATCTTATATTTGCAAACCACATTCAGCTTTCAGAGCATTCTCTTACCTTCCCCTCTCTCTTCTCCCCCTATTTATTAAGTACCCACTATCACATGGACAGAGGAGCCTGGTAGGTTATAGTCCAAGGCACCGCAAAGAATCGGACATGACTGAAACGACTTAGCACACACACACACACACACACACAGGCACACAGGCACACGGAACTGTGCCAGGTGCAAAAGTACGTGAGACAAAGAGTTTCACTTCTGAAAAAAAAAAGAAAAAAAAAAAGAAAGAGTTTCACTTCTGGATCTACCCTCCTGTGGAGAACTAGAAAATCTAGATAAACAATTTTTAAAAATCACTTTACACCAATTAGAATGGCTTGTGTCAACAAAACAAAAGAGAAAATAAGTGCTGGCAGGGATATGGAGACAGTGTTAATTTTATGCATTGCTCGTGGGAATGTAAAATGGTGTGGCAACTGTGGAAAAGAGTACAGTGGCTCCTCCGCAAGCTGCCGCAGAATCATCACCTAACCTAGTGATTCTACCTCTGGGCAAACACCCCAGGAACTGACAGCAGGGACTCAAACAGGTATCAGTGTACCTGTGTTCACAGCAGCATTATTCAAAACAGCCAGAAGTGACTGGATGAATGGATAAACACAGTGCCCAATGGCGGATCCATTACTAAACAAAATGCGGTCTGTCCATACAATGGAATATTATTCAGTCTTAAAAAGGAATGAAATTCTGACACATTCTACAACGTGGATGAACCCTAAAGACCTTATGCTAAGTGAACTAAGCCAGACACACAAAAACAAACCATACACACATGCTAAGTCATTTCAGTCATGTCTGATTCTTTGCAACTCCATGGACTGCAGCCCACCAGGCTCCTCTGTACATGGGATGCCCCGAGCAAGAATACTGGAGTGGGTTGCCATTTCCTCCTGCAGGGCATCTTCTGGACCCAAGGATTGAATTCACGTCTCTTACATCTCCTGCAGCGGCAGGCAGGTTCCTTACCCACTAGAGTCACCTGGGTTTTCTTCAGAAAGAGAGAAATGTCCAGTCCTTCACCCCAAAGTCCATGAACTCACCACCTGGCCCCCCCATCACCTGGCACGTTAGACCCAAGTCCACCTGGCACCTGCCTGCTACCTAAGGCCCGAATGCCTGAAGCTGCCACCCCCGAGGCACTCTCCCTAGGGAGCTGGCACACCGACAAAGGAGTCCACAAAGGAATCCACAAGGTCTCAGCACCTGCTGCTGTGCACAAGCAACTGTCCAGGGGTGGGGCGGCAGGACACTGGGCTTGGCTCGTCTAGCACAAACCAATTTGAGGCTGAACACAATTGTATAAACTGAGTCATTTCTGATTAACTCTGCTAAAACCACATCATGAAACTAGAGCATAGGAAAGACCTGTCTTCAGAAAAAACCCCAAGTCTCTAGATACCCAATACTGATGACGAGGCATCATAACGGGGGCGGATAAAAATTAACTCAAATACAGAAATCATGTCCTGCAATTAAAATAAACCCCAATGCCCCTGCTATGGACTTCTGGCGGGGGGAGAACACTGAGTATTCTGATTCATAAGGTATTCTGACTCCCACTGAATTTAAAGGGGTCATACTGAAAACCTTGAAAACATGTGTTTACAGCTGAGCACATTAGGGCAAAATTGAGACCAATGTTAGGTCCAAGTAGAAAAAAACCTAGACGTGTGGGAGGAATTTTAACCAGGTTTCCTTTGCAGTGAAGTTCCACGTTCAACTCAGTTCAACCCAGAACAGACGATGGCCATGGAAAGGAAGCCAGTAGACCAAGTCTCGAGGTTACACAGAGAAAAGGGGACATGGTGTAGAATCAGGGTGGTCAATGGGACGGGTCCCCAGTCTCTTCCTGGCACCCCTGCAGCCACCAACCCCAGGGCCCCTGCCCCAAACCATGGAATCTGTCAGGATTTCTAACTTGGGGTGTTTCCACTTCCACAACCCCCCAGGCAATGGGGAGTGAGGGGTCTGAGAACTTCTGGCTCTGTTTCCTGGGCCGTGATGGGGAAGGCATCCTCGGCCACTCAGATAGGACCTCATCCCACCCCCCAGCGCCTCCCCCCACACAAAAGCAGCTGAATATGGGGACGGGGGAGGCAGGACTCGGCACTCCAGGTTCAGTGGAGTGTCCCGGGCCTCTGCCCTGGAAACCCAACTGTGTGTGTGTGGTTGAGTCAGAGCAGAGACGAAGTATGGGGCCACCTATATGAGGTGCCTAGCATACTCAAATTCATAGAAACAGAAAGTGGAATGGTATTTGGCAGGAGCTGAGGGGAGGGTAGAACAGGAAGTTACTGCTTAATGGCTAGAGAGTTTCATTTCTGTAAAATGAAGAGGGTTCTGGAGATGAATGGTGGTGATGGCTGTACAACATTATTCTACGTAAAATCACTGAACTATACAATTAAAGGCGACTAAAATGTTAAGTTCAGTTATGTATAACTTACCACAATTTAAAATACACACACACACATATATATCTTGTAAACCACCAAAGAGCTAAAAAGGCACTGAAGAATTACAAGGCCAAAATCTAAGAGAAGAGGGAAACCCATAGTTAAGTGAAGCCTTAGAGCAACTTTTCTCCCTTGGGCATCTGCTGATTCTGGCAAAAAAGGCTGAAAAGCTAAAAAGCTGAACAAAGCTTTGTTCAGCTTTGGATAGAGCTTTTGAGGGACTAAGGCTTCCCTAGTGGCTCAGCTGGTAAAGAATCTGTCTGCAATGCAGGAGACCCGGGTTTGATCCTTGGGTTGGAAAGATTCCCTAGAGAAGGAAATGACAACCTGCTCCAGTATTCTTGCCTGGAGAACTCCAAGGACAGAGGAGCCAGGCACCCCATGATTGCAGAGAGTCGGACATGACTGTGTGACTAACTTTCACTTTGGGAATAAGAGATAAATAATGAAAATCAGAATCTCCCAAGGAAGGTGGAAGTTGCAAGAAACTCTCTAGGTTTGTTCTGGGGCTTGCAATGCTTTCAACCTAAGAGCAAAAAGGAACCAACCTAAATAGACTAACCCCTGCAGTGACTGAAGGTTAACTTCACACAATCACATTCCCAGATGTGCTTAGGTGATCTGGGATTGCTGTGGACCTTCTGCATCTGCCAGAGTCCACTTCAGTCCTCTCTGGAAGAAGACACCACCCCTGCAAAGCTCAAATTACAACTCTTCACAAGCAATATCTGGCACTCAGAAAAACAACTAAGCACAGAAAAAGACAAGGGTCTATGACTGGAAACCAAGAGAAACAACAGCCAACAGAAACTGCTTAAAGAAGAGACTGCATCCAACTGTGTCAAGAGAGGCTGCAACATGGTGAAGAACCTGAACTCCATCCTGCTTCTCCAGAGAGACTAATAAGCACGGAGAAAAGAAGATGTAACAGATGGCCACAGGCACATAAAAAGACGCACATCATTGTTAATTATTAGAGAAATGCAAATCAAAGCTACAATGAGGTACCATTTCACACCTGTCAGAACGACAACCATCAAAAGGACTACAAATAACAAACACTAGAGAGGGTGTGGGGAAAGGGGAGCCCTCCTATGCTGTTGGTGGGAATGTAAGTTGGTGCAGCTACTATGGAAAACAATATGGACGTCCCTCAGAAAATTAAAAATAGAGCTAACATAAGACCCAGCAATCTCACTCCTAGACATGTATCCAAACAAGAATTAAAGAATTTTTAAAACTCTTTATTTTCAAAAGATACATGACCCTTATGTTCACAGCAGCACTATTTACAATAGCCAAGACACAGAAGCAACCTAAATGTCCATCAACAGATGGATGGATAAAGAGATGGTATATGTACACAATGAAATGTTATTCAGCCCTTACAAAGAATGAAACAATGCCATCTGCAGCAACATGGATGAATCCAGAGATTATCATACTAAGCAAAGTAAATCAGAGAAAGACAAATACCATATGACATCACTTACATGTGGAAGCTACAATACAATACAAATGAACATATCTAAAGAACAAAAACTCAGATGAAGAGAACAGACTTGCGGTTGCCAGGTGTGGAGGTGGCAGGTAGGGAAGGATTAGAAGTTTGGGATTAGCAGCTGCAAACTATCACATGTGAGATGGATAAACAACAAAGTCTTACTGTATAGAATGGGGAACCATGCTCAATATCCTGTGATAATAAGCCATAATAGAAAAAAAAAATTAAAAAGAATATATATATGTAAAACTGAATCACTTTTCTGTAGAGCAGAAAATAAACACAACATTGTAAATCAACTATAATTCAATGATTTTTTTTTAATTCAGAAGAAAGAAAACTGGATACTGAAAGATCAAAAATCACTAACAACAACAACAAAAAGCTGAAGGAGGGTGGATAAGAAGCGTTAAAAGAGGATCAGTTCAGTTCAGTTCAGTCGCTCAGTCATGTCCGACTCTTTGCGACTCCATGAATCACAGCACGCCAGGCCTCCCTGTCCATCACCAACTCCCGGAGTTCACTCAGACTCACGTCCATCGACTCAGTGATGCCATCCAGTCATCTCATCCTCAGTCATCCCCTTCTCCTCCTGCCCCCAATCCCTCCCAGCATCAGAGTCTTTTCCAATGAGTCAACTCTTCGCATGAGGTGGCCAAAGTACTGGAGCTTCAGCTTTAGCATCATTCCTTCCAAAGAAATCGCAGGGCCTATCTCCTTCAGAATGGACTGGTTGGATCTCCTTGCAGTCCAAGGGACTCTGAAGAGTCTTCTCCAACACCACAGTTCAAAACCATCAATTTTTCGGCACTCAGCCTTCTTCACAGTCCAACTCTCACATCCATACATGACTACTGGAAAAACCATAGCCTTGACTAGACAGACCTTAGTCGGCAAAGTAATATCTCTGCTTTTGAATATGCTATCTAGGTTGGTCATAACTTTTCTTCCAAGGAGTAAGCGTCTTTTGATTTCATGACTGTAGTCACCATCTGCAGTGATTTTGGAGCCCAGAAAAATAAAGTCTGACACTGTTTCCACTGTTTCCCCGTCTATTTCCCATGAAGTGATGGGACTGGATGCCACAATCTTCGTTTTCTGAATGTTGAGCTTAGGAGAGAATAATTGAAAAAGTAGTAGGCAAGTAGCTTTTTCCCTTGCAGCAAAAAGAAAAAGATTTTTACTACTGAACAAGAGGATTGCATCATCTCCGTTTTACCCCGTTCCCTGAGCTAACAATAATTTGTCATGGAATGTTTGTTTGTGTAAAGGGCATTCAGATAATGAAGAACACATCACACTTGACAGCATCTTTATAACATATTCACTGGTGTTTCAGAAGTGGCTATTTCTTAATTCAAGCCTCAACTGAAGTCCAGGATAGAAAGCTTGGTTTTGTCAGGGCTCAGATGGTTTTATTTTGCTTTCTGGTGGCTTCCTGGTGCAACCAAAGGAATAAAAACTTAATCTCAAAATGGGACATCAGAATCATCTAGGGAGCACATTTTAAGTGATGAGTCCTGGAACTTAACTCTGAAATAGTGAATTAGAATCTCTTCATGTCCAAACTGAGAATTCATATTTCTAACAAGACCCCAGGAACGCTGCATTAGACTCCCCTTGCTAGACATGTTACCTTGGCTAGACTTCTTTCTACAGTGAAATGACAGTGATTCCAAACTGAAGTCACTTGCAATAAACTGAACAACAGGTATTCTATTTATCTGTTACTAGTCCTACAACACATGGCTGATAAGGGTAACAGTTTAGTCAAGGAGCACATTTTCTGTCACTGAGGGCCAGTAATTACAGATTTTTATATTCATCACACTGATGACTGCAAAGTATTATGCTCTAACAAAACTCAACATATTATCATTTTCCTATAGATGAAAATTAAGTGTTCTAAGAACATTTTAAAGAGCACTTTTTCCTAATTCATTGTAATAACAACAATAATCAGTCAGTCACTCAGTAGTATCTGACTCTTTGGGACCCCATGGACTGCAGCGTGCCAGGCTTCCCTGTCCATCACCGACTCCTGGAGCTTGCTCAAACTCATGTCCATCAAGTCAGTGATGCCATCCAACCATCTCATTCTCTGTCGCCCCCTTCTCCTCCTGCCTTCAATCTTTCCCAGCATCAGGGTCTTTTCCAAGTAGTCAGGTCTCTGCATCAGATGGCCAAAGTATTGGAGTTTCAGCTTCAACATCAGTCTTTTCAATAAATATTTAGGACTGATTTCCTTTAGGATTGACTAGTTTGNAGTGATGCCATCCAACCATCTCATTCTCTGTCGCCCCCTTCTCCTCCTGCCTTCAATCTTTCCCAGCATCAGGGTCTTTTCCAAGTAGTCAGGTCTCTGCATCAGATGGCCAAAGTATTGGAGTTTCAGCTTCAACATCAGTCTTTTCAATAAATATTTAGGACTGATTTCCTTTAGGATTGACTAGTTTGATCTCCTTGTAGTCCAAGGGACCCTCAAAAGTTTTCTCCAGCACCACAGTTCAAAAGCATCAATTCTTCAGCACTCAGCTTTCTTTACAGTCCAACTCTCACATCCATACATACATGACTACTGGAAAAACCATAGCCTTGACTAGACAGACCATTGTTGGCAAAGTAATGTCTCTGCTTTTTAATACACTGTATAGGTTTANGGGAGGCCTGGCGTGCTGTGATTCATGGGGTCGCAAAGAGTCAGACACAACTGAGCGACTGAACTGAACAGAAGATGTATTAATTTAGCTCTGGTCTTTAAAATGTTAAGATTTTTATGGAAACACAACAGACCTTGAAGAGTTGAAAAAAAAAATAGAGAGCTGGAGTAATCAGATTCCCTGACTTCAGACTATACTATAAAGCTATAATAAAACAATATGGTACTGGCACAAAAACACAAACACAGATCAGTGGAAAAGGACAGAAAGCCCAGAAAAAAATCCACACAGCTACTTGCAAACAATACAACTGACAAGGGCTTAATTTTCAAAATATACAAATAGCTCATACAACTCAATAACAAAAAACCCCAAACAATCCAATTGAAAAATGGGCAGAAGATCTAAATAGACACGTCTCCAAGGATGACATATAGAAAGCCAGCAGACAAATGAGAAGATGCTTGACAGTGCTAACTATTAGAGAAATGCAAATCAAAATTACAATAATATATCACCTGTGGTCAGAATAACCATCATCAAACAGAAGTCTACAAACAAATGCTGGAGAGAGTTCCTGTTCCCTTTCAGGAACTCCATACACTGTTGATGGGAATGTAAATTGGTACAGCCACTATAGAGAATACTATGGAGTTTCCTTGAAAAAGTAAAACTAGAGATTTCCCTCATGATCCAGTGGTTAGGACTGGGCACTTTCACTGCTGGGGCCCATGTTCAATCCCTGGTTGGGGAACTAAGATCCTGCAAGCCCCATGAGGCAGCCAAAAACAAAAATTTTTAAAAAGAAGATATAAAAATAGAGCTTCCCCATATGATCCAACAATCTCATCCCAGGCATATATCTGAAGAAAACCATAATTCAAAAAGATACATGAGGACTTTCCTGGTGGTCCAGTGCTTAGGAATCTGCCTGACAATGCAGGGGACAAGGATTAGATCCCTGGTCCGGGAAGATTGCACATACCAAAGGGCAACTAAGCCCATGCACCACAACTACTNCATATATCTGAAGAAAACCATAATTCAAAAAGATACATGAGGACTTTCCTGGTGGTCCAGTGCTTAGGAATCTGCCTGACAATGCAGGGGACAAGGATTAGATCCCTGGTCCGGGAAGATTGCACATACCAAAGGGCAACTAAGCCCATGCACCACAACTACTCAGCCCTCGGGCCCTAGAGCCCACGCTCTGCAACAAGAGAAGCCACTGCAATGGGAAGCCTCATACCACAGCTAGAGAGCAGCCCCCACTTGCCGCAACCAGAGAAAGCTCAAGCACAGCAGTGAAAACCCAGCACAGCCAAACACAAGTAGATAAAATAAAAATTTTTTAATTCAGAAAATTTTTTTAAAAAAATACATACATGCAAATATCCACTGCAGGAGTATTTACACTAGCTAAGACATGGAAACAACTTAAATGTCCACCAACAGAGGAATGGGCAAAGAAAATATGGAATATATATAAATGGATTCCTCAGCCATAAGAAACAATGAAATAATGGCATTTACAGCAACATGGATAGATCTTATCATACTAAGTAAATTTAAGTCAGAGAAAGACAAATATCATATGATATTGCACATATACAGGATCTAAAAAATGATAGGAGGGGATGGGAAGGAGGCTCCAGAAGAAGAGGATACAATATATACTCACGGCTGATTTGCGCTGTTGCACGCAGAAACCAACACAACACTGTAGAGCAATTATCATCCAATTTAAAGTTTTTTAAAAAGAAAAATAAAAAATGATAGGAATGAACTTATTAACAGAACAGAAACCAACTCACAGACTTAGAAAACCAACTTATGGTTACTCAAGGGGAAGGGTGGAAGGGGAGGGATAAATTAGGAGGTTGGGATTAACATATGTATACAACTATATATAAAACAGATTATCAACAAGGATACTGTAGAGCACAGGGAACTTTTACTCAATTGTCTGTAATAACCTATACGGGGAAAGAATCTGAAAAAGAATTGATATATGTATGTGAATAACTGAATGACTTTGCCTTACACCTGAAATTAACATAATAATGTAAATCAACTATATTTCAATACAAAATAATTTTTTTACAAAAGAAAAAAGCTAGGGTAGAATTCTGATGGCATCAACAGCAGATTAAAAGACCTATAATGTTGAAGGGTCATGTGTGTGTGCTTAGCGGCTCAATTGTGTCCAACTCTTTGCAACCCCATAGACTGCAGCCTGCTAGGCCCCTCTGTCCACGGGGATTCTCCAGGCAAGAATACTAGAGTGGGTTGCCATGCCCTCCTCCAGGGGATCTTCCCAACCCAGGGATCAAACCCAGGTCTCCCACATTTCAGGCGGATTCTTTACCAACTGAGGCATCAGGAAAGCCCTGAAAGATCATACTATATGCAATTTTGAAGGACTATATGATTATCCATATTAAAGAATGTACCCACTCCACCTTGTATCTTCAAGGATTGTAAACCAAGAAGTTAATAAGAACACAGTTTTTCAATAACCTGATTTATTGGTTTAAAAGAACTCTATTCACCAACATGACAAAATGAATCGAAATTAAAGTTTAAAGTATACATATACTGTTTTTAAGAAAATGTATTTATGTTTTAGAGAAGCACAGTGAAGCATCAAGGGAACATTTCATGAAAGGATGGGCAAGATAAAGGACAGAAATGGTGAGGACCTAATAAAAGCAGAAGAGATCAAGAAGAGATGGCAAGAAGACACAGAAGAACTATACAAAAAAGGTCTTAATGACTCAGATAACCACAATGGTGGGGTCACTCACCCAGAGCCTGGACATTCTGGACTGTGAAGCCAAGTGGGCCTTAAGAAGCATCACTATGACCAAAGAGAGTGGAGGTGATGGAATTCCAGTTAAGCTATTTAAAATCCTAAAGGATGATGCTGTTAAAGTGCTACGCTAAAAATGTTAGCAAATTTAGAAAGTTCAGCAGTGGCTACAGGTCTGGAAAAAGTCAGCTTTCATTCCAATCCCAAAGAAAAGTAGTGCCAAAGAATGCTGAAACTACCGAACAACTGAGCTCATTTCACATGGCTTCAGCAGTACGTGAACCAAGACCTTCCAGACTTTCAAGCTGAATTTAGAAAAGGCAGAGGAACCAGAGATCAAATTGTCAACATTAGCTGGCTCATAGAGAAAGCAAGAGAATTCCAGAAAAACATCTGCTTCATTGCCTACACTAAAGCCTTTGACTGTGTGGATCACAACTAACTGTGGAAACTTCTTAAAGAAATGGGAATACCAGACCACTTTACCTGTCTCCTGAGAAACCTGTATACAGGTCAAAAAGCAACAGTTAGACTTGGACATGGAACAACTGACTGGTTCAAAATTGGGAAAGGAGTACAAGAAGGCTGTATATATTGTTACTGTTTACAGAGTACACCATGCAAAATGTCAGGAGAAACATCAAGAACCTCAGATATGCAGATGATACCACTCTAATGACAGAAAGTGAGGAAAAACTAAAGAGCTTCTTGATGAGAGTGAAAGGAGAGTAACAAAGCTGGCTTAACACTCAACGTTCAAAAATTTAAGATCATGGCATCTGGTCCCATCAGTTCATGACAAATAGATGAAGAAACAGTGGAAACAGTGATAGATTTCATTTTCTTGGGCTCCGTGGGATCGCAGAGTCAGACATGACTTAGCAACTAAACAACAACATAAATATCAGTAAAAAAATAAAATATCAAACCTGAATCTGATCAAGCCTATATGTAACTACCAACCTATAAGGAACGTATGGGACAGAAAAACTAAATACTAATGACTTCGTGGGGATGCAGTCTAAAAAATTCAGAATACGGGAAATTTTACAAGACAATTTTTTCAACAAACAAATGATAAGAAAAAAAATAGAGAGTATATTCAGGATATCTAATATCTAACCAAAAAGGATCACCAGGGGGGGAAAAAAGCAGGTAACATGCAAGGGTTAAATTATCAAAGGTATCTTAGAAGAAAATGTCTCATCACTGAAGAAGCGCTGTGACCTCAAACTGAGCAGGATTAACCAAGAAAACACACCAGACAATGAGTCAAGAAACACCCACAGCTGACACAGCTGCTCTCATCATAAGGCTTTCCGTCCTCTGTTGTTACCATGGCCACATATTATGTTAATAAATACTAAGAAAAGAGAAAGAAAACACAGCAGCAAGGCTTCCAGAATGTCCCAGAAGATCCAACACTCCCCACGAGGTCCACGTACTCTACTTTGCAGTATCTGTGAGATGCCCAAGGTGTCAGCCTCTGCTTTCTGAGGTGAAGTGGGTTTGTGGAGTTTCATAGTTTAGTAAAGGCTGCCTGCGCGGTGGCCCTCTGAGCATCACGACCACCCTGGGGAGTGCACAGAGGCACTGGGATGAATTCCTCCCCAAGTGGGTGGTCAGGGAGCTCACTCTTAGCTTGAGAGAAGGGTATAGTTGGCTGTTCACACTGAGGTGAAGGGAGGGGTTAAGGGCGTCACTCCCAGTCCCCTGGCATGAGGGGCCAGAGGAATTAGGGCCTCCAGGCCCCCACACAGGGCTACAGGGCCACTACCCATGCCGAACATGGGGGTCTGCCAGGGGCCTCATTACTCTTCTGGATTCCAGAGTTGAGGATAGAGCACATCCCTGGCTCCTGAGCAGTCTCGTTTCCCCGCACCCTCTTCCTCCTCATCCGTCCTCAATACTGAAGCTGGACTCTCCCAAGAAAAGAAGGCAAAGACGTCTCCATCTACCAGCTGCAGACAACTGACCTCCCTCAGCTCCTGTTTCAATGGCAAGCCGAACAAAATCAGCTCCCCAGAGAAAGCGGCCTGACCGAGCAGGCAGGGGGCATACGAGTAGACTAAGGAAGGGGACCCTCAGCTCTGTCGCCCTCCTTCCATGGGTCTGGATGCCTCCTGGTTCTTCCTCTAAATTATGAAGCCACCATTTGTTAAACGTTCAGATTCTGTGTCTTTAGCAGGAGACGGACCCAAGCAAAGGAGTGAAGCTCTTTTTTGTGAACAGTGATTATGCCCCCAAATGACAGCCAGATGCAGGCACGGCCACCCGGAGATCTTACCTGCGGATACCAGTGGGATCCACCCCCTTGGACTTAACTGGACTCCATGTTAACAGGATTCGTGAAGGCCACCCCTGCTCCCCAACAGGCCTGAAGGAGAGGCCTGGGGAGGAACTGAGATCAGCTGAGGCAAATGGGGCTGAGCTGCTTCAGCAATCAGTCCAGGTCGCTCTAGAGGCCCTGCCCAGATCCTCTGCGGGAGTTCCCAGCCCTGCCACCACCTGGGGAACTAGGTGTAGAGTGCTGGAATCTGAGCTCACAGTTCTGCTCACTGCAGCCCTAAAGCAGATAAAACAAACAAAGCCCTAAAACATCAGAGCCCAGAAATCAGTAGCACAGGGCAGCAGATCAAATTCCCACTCCACGGTTCATTCCTTCCCCTTCACAGCTCCAGATATGCCCTGCCTTTGTGTTTCTTTCACAGTTTACTCAGCACAGGGAGGGCTTCCCAGTGGCTTAGATGATAAAGAATCTGCTTGCAATGCAGGAGACCTGGGTTTGATCCTTGGGTCGCGAAGATCTCCTGGCGTAGGAAATGGCAACCCACTCTAGTATGCTTGCCTGGAGAATTCTGTGGACCAGAGGAGCCTGGGAGGCTACAGACCATGGGGTCCCAAAGAGTAGGACACGACTGAGCAAGTAACACTTTCACTTCAGGGGTTAAGAGTCAGAATAATTCCTCATGAATTCCTAACCAGGTGAGCTCAGGTCCACTTCACCTTCCTGTGCCTCAATGTTCTCATCCAGAAAACAGGGATGCTGCTGTTGACATCACTGGATGAGAGACCATTCCGTCATTCAGCAGATGACCTGAGCACCTAATAAGCGCTCAGAGGGCGAGGTGTGGCTGTTCCGGGTGCTCGGCAAATACCAGTAACTGGTCTAAGTGCTTTTAAGCTTTTAACTCATTGAGCTGTCACAACAGCCCTACAGCCACAGCCAGTGAAATAAGGAGTTAAGTACTAAATCTCCACTCCATTTCTCTGCATCTTTGCACCTATCTCAGAGACGAGTCCTGCAAGAAATCCAAAAGTAGCACCAACTGAAGTAACGGAAAGAATGCTGCATACTATGATATAATTAATAAAAAGTAAACACACAGAAGCTCCCTCTGGGGGGGAAAGTGCCTGATAATACATACATGAAGAAAGTGTCAAAGTCACAGGCAACTTAATAAGTGAAAATAACGTACATCCCTTCGTATTATTAAAGTACCATTAAATAGCTTCCACCTAACTTACTGTATTTGTGAGGTGCCACCCTAATCTGCCATTAGGAACTGGAATGAATTCCCCCGGGGTGCTGGCAGTACTGGCTTTTGGCAATTGGCACTCAGCTGAAGGCCCTCTTTTAGGACTGTCTCCACTGGAAAAAAACACCTTGGCCCATAGCACACCTCCTTCCTAAGGCAGCCACAACCCAGTGATAGATCATCATATCTCAACCATGAAAGACTCTGAAGGGCCATCCTATCTTCAGCATTCCCCCACAAGATCAGATAAATCCTTTATTTAGAATAATCATGGCACCTGGACTCTCCTGGCTCAGTGGATAAGAATCCGTCTGACAATACAGGAGACACAGGCTTGATCCCTGGTCCAGGAAGATTCCACATGCCATGGAGTCACGAAGCCCATGCGCCGCAACTACTGAGCCCGCTCCAGGGCTTACGGCCATAACTACTGAAGCCCGCTGGCCTAGAGTCCCTGCTCTGCAACAAGAGAAGCTATTGTAGTGAGAAGCCACGCAACACAGTAAAGGGTATCGCCCGCGCTTGCTGCAACTAGAGAAAGCCCACGTGAAGCGATGAAGACCCAGTACGGCCAAAAATAAACAAAAATGAAAAATAAATAAAAGACTAGAATAATCATGGCCCAACTTCTCCCTCTGCCCAATCCAGCTCCCTTCTCTTCCCTTGCATTACTATCAATTCTAAGACGACTACCCAATACACTTTTTGAACAGTAAACTTCCTAGATGTGAATCTCCTACTCAGTCTACTTCCCAGAGATCTAGGACAGTCAAAATTTTCAAGAATTAGACATTGATCCAATACTTTCAGACAGCAACTTGGCAATATATATCAAGCATCTTAAACTATTCAGAGTCTTGAGAAGCAACAGAACAGAAAGGGTATGGGCTCTAAAGCACAGTTTCAAATCCCAGCTTTTTACAGGAAAGCTTTGAGATCTGAGTCTCGGGCTCTTCATCTGTAAAAAATAACATCTCTGTTCTAGAGCTGTTATAACTTTAGAGTTGTAAGAATGTTCTTGTTCAAAGTGGAGAGCATATAAGAGCAACTGGTACACAATGCTGCTTAATTAGCCATGAAGGTTGCTAATCAGCTGACCTTAAGATTAAATGTTACTTTCTCTTTCAATTTACCAATAGTCCAAGTAAAACAAAAGAAGAAACCCTCTCCATACTAAATAATCTGGTAAATCTTAGGTCCATGAAGGCAGAGTTCATAGCTATCTAGTTCAGTGGTTCTCAACCTTAATGAACCTAATAAAATGCCCTGGAGAGCTTCTTAAAACGCAGATGGCTGGGTCCCATCTCCAGAGTTTCTGCTTCAGTAGTTCTGGGGTGGGGCCCAAGAATGTACATTACTAACAAGTAACCAAGTGATGTTGATACTCCTCAGGGACCATATTTTGACACCCTCTGGTGTAAATTTACCACTGAATACCTAGCATACATTTAAGCCAGTTTCTAATATTTAAATATTTGTTGACTGATTGACTGAGACATATAAATAAGTCTACTATACCACTGTCACTGACAAAAGTAAAAAAAAAAAACTAGAAATTAATGTCTAAAAAGGAGGAATGATTAAACAAACTATGTACTATACTAAATATAGCCATTAAGAAATAAGTAAAGGAGTGCTCTGGTGGTCTTGTCGTTAGGACTTTGGGCTTTCACTGCCATGGATAGAGTTCAGTCCCTGGTCAGGGACCTGAGATCCCACAAGCCAAATACAAGTAAACCCACTGCTATACACTAACAATGACAGATCAGAAAGAGAAATTCAAGAAACAATTTCACTTACCATCTTATCACAAAGAATAAAATACCAAGGAATAAAGCTAAGGAGACAAAAGATTTATACTCTGAAAACTGTAAGATGCTGATGAAAGAAATCAAAGACACAACCGACGAAAACCATATTCATGGGTTGGAAGACTCAATATTGTCAAAATAACCATATAACCCAAGGCAATCTACAGATTCAATGCAATCCCTACCAAATTACCACTGGCATTTTCCACAAAACTAGAAAATAATCTTAAAATCTATATGGAGACACAAAAGATCCCAAACAGCAAAAGTAACCTTGAGAAAGAAAAACAGAACTGGAGGAATCAAGCTCCCTGATTTTGGACTATACTACAAAGCTAGAGTCATCAAAACAGTATGGTACTGGCACAAAAACAGAAATATAGATCAATGGAACAGGACAGACAGTCCAGAAATAAACCCATGGACCTACGGTCAATTAATCTATAACAAAGAAGGCAAGAACACGCAATGTTGGAAAGACAGTCTCTTCAACAAATGGTGCTGGCTGTCCATCAATAGATGAATGGATAAGAAAGCTGTGGAACATATACACAATGGAGTATTACTCAGCCATTAAAAAGAATTCATTTGAATCAGTTCTAATGAGATGGATGAAACTGGAGCCAATTATACAGAGTGAAGTAAGCCAGAAAGAAAAGCACCAATACAGTATACTAACTCATATATATGGAATCTAGAAACATGGTGATGATAACCCTGTATACGAGACAGCAAAAGAGACACAGATGCATGGAATGGACTTTTGGACTTGAGGGAGAGGGAGAGGGGGGGAAGGTTTGAGAGAATGGCACTGAAACGTGTGCTGTCGTGTGGGAAACGAATCGTCGGTCTATATGCAGTTCAGGATACAGGATGCTTGGGACTGGTGCACAGGGATGATCCAGAGAGTTGATGTGGAGTGGGAGGTGGGGGCGGGGGGGGTTCAAGATTGGGAACTCATGTATGCCTGAGATGAAAAAAAAAATAAAAATAAAAAATAAATAAAAATATCTTTAACAGTCAAAACAAAAAAAAAACACAAATGGTGCTGGCAAAATGGACAGCTAGACATTAAAAAAATGAAATTAGATTATTCTTTAACATCATACACAAATATAAACTCAAAATGCAGTAAAGATCTAAATGTGAGACCGCGTACTATAAAATTCCCAGAGGAAAACATAAGCAGAGCACTCTCTGACACAAACTGCAGCAATATCTTTTCTCAATGTGTCTCCCAGAATAATGGGAATGAAAACAAAAATAAACAAATGGGACCTACTTAAACTCAAAAGCTTTTGTACAGTGAAGGAAACAATAAACAAAATGAAATGTCAACACACAAACTGGGAGAAAAAATTGCAAAGAGGACCTATAGGTGGCCAAGAGGCAATATATTCAAATAATCATTATATTGTACACCTGAAACTAATGTTAGTTATATCTCAATAAAAAAGGAAATACAAGTAAAATAATGCTATAGAAACATAGATATATACCAAATCATAAGTGAAAAATGGTAACACAAAATTGTATTCAGATCAATTTGAATTACACATACACATAAATTAATGATAATAGAAATTTCAAAAATATTACTTCATTTTTGAGTTTAGGATTATGGGAATTCAAGTTTTGTTATGGTTTAAAGTTTACACTGAAGATATTTTAAGACTGACTTAATATAAAAAAGTGTATAATCAAATTAAGTCACAAATACCACAGGATATTGTCCCTGAAATAAAACTGTATCAGAGCATATATAACTTGGTTGTTAGCATCCTCAAATTGGCATTATAGACCTCTACTGAGACACCTACCAGAAACAACTACAAAATAAACACGCACACACAAAGCCATAAATTACCTGCCACGGGAGGGACAACGCCAGAAAAACGCACTGTTGCATGTTCCCCGTTAACTTCAACTCTCCGACCAATGATGTTCGACGTCAAAGTGCTGTTCATTATAACATAGCCAGAATCCAAAATATGAGATCTAGGAAAAAAACATGACATTAACAAGAACTTAGTAAAATTCTTAAAAAAAAAAAATTTTTTTTAACTGTATGCAGAAGCTCATTAGGTCAATGCTTCTACCCAATTTAGCCTTCCTATTTTGGTGAGGAGAAGAACCTAAGGGTTTATGTACCAGACTCTCAGAATGTGATTTTAGTTTACTCTCCATTTGGATAATTTAATGCATTAAAAAAAAACCTTGCTTAATTCTAGTTAGCTCACATGACATGACTGTGTACTTTTACTAAGGATGGGAAGGGAAGGAAAAGAGAGGGGGATCAAGGCGACAGAGAAAAGGTAAAGGAAACATGCAATACAGGCATCATTCTCTGCCCAGGAAGTAGAAACACACAAACCCACAGAGGCAGGAAGGAACATGTGTGATGACAAATTTAGAACCTTAACAATAGGGAGCCCAAGAAAAAAGCATCATCTCTCGAGGAATGATCACTAGATCCAACTCCCACTTCAACAAGTCAGTTTCTTCAACAGATAAAAAAGAAAGAGATGGAAGGGAAAAAAAAAAGATTAAAGGAAATGTAAGAGATGTCAACTAATTGCAATGTATGAACATTATTTGGAACCTGAACTCTTAAAAACTGTAAATAATTTTCAAAATAAATTATGAGAAAATTGAAATTTGAATGCTGACTAGATAGCTGATGATATTCAAGAATAATTGTCTCCAGTAAGGCTATTACAAAAATCAATTTATTTGGGGGAAAAAACGAAAAGGGGAATTCCCTGGACCAGTGGTTAGGATTCCACGTGTCTCTGCTCAAGGAACTAATGATCCCAAATGCTGCACAGTGAGGCCAAAAAATAAAATTTAAAAAGTCAAAGAATAATTGTGAAATTTTTAGCTATGATAATGGCATAGTGGCTATGACTTTTTAAAATATCTTATCTTTCAGAAATACACATTAAATTATTTACAAATTTTTAAAAGTCATATTTTAGACATGTCACACAGTGGTGATATAGACAACACACTGAAAGGAAGTAAAAAGCAGAGGGGCCAGTTAGGGAAATGGGGCTGTAATTGAAAACAAGCAAAGAATGAACCAAGACAATGGCCTCCATCCATTCATTTGACACATAGTACGTCAAGGCTGTCTATTGTCACCCTGCTTATTTAACTTATATGCAGAGGATGTCATGAGAAACACTGGACTGGAAGAAGCACAAGCTGGAATCAAGATTGCCGGGAGAAATATCAATAACCTCAGATATGCAGATAACACCACACTCATGGCAGAAAGTGAAGAGGAACTAAAAAGCCTCTTGATGAAAGTGAAAGAGGAGANTGCTGAAGCCTGGCTTGGAGAATTTTGAGCATTACTTTACTAGCATGTGAGATGAGTGCAATTGTGCAGTAGTTTGAGCATTCTTTGGCATTGCCTTTCTTTGGGATTGGAATAAAAACTGACCTTTTCCCAGTCCTGTGGCCACGGCTGAGTTTTCCACATTTGCCAGCATATTGAGTGCAGCACTTTCACAGCATCATCTTTCAGGATTTGGAATAGCTCAAGTGGAACTCCATCACTTCCACTAGCTTTGTTTGTAGTGATGCTTCCTAAGGCCCACTTGACTTCACATTCCAGGATGTCTGGCTCTAGATGAGTGATCACACCATTGTGATTATCCAGATCATGAAGATCTTTTTTGTACTAGACCTCTAGTGAAAGTGTTTGGTGCAGAACTGGCACTTACTGACTTGATGCATGAATGATGACACTCAAAATGAATTGCACTGTAAAGATTTTATATTTTAAGTTTGGGCTCTTTTGATACAGTGCTTTAAATATGATTTTTACAGCAAAGGTGGGTAAGGAACGCTATCAAACTATTCTATTGAGAAATCAAGGGATATGAGGACTAAAAAATCACCTTGATGACCTGAAGTTAGAGTTGATATTTGAAAGATAACTGGAAGAACTGGAGGGAAAAGAGAAGCCAGAAGGCCAGGCTAAAAAGGATTAAAGTGAGAGGAGGGTGAGGAATGAGACAGAATGTAGCGATCTCTTTCAGGGGAAAATTTAGCAGAGAAAACATTTCAAAAAGATAACATGGTTGAGGCAGCAGTGTACAGGATCACTGTCTAGAGAAAGAGACTGAAGCAGAGAAGTGTTATTCTTTCATTCTAGGCAAAACCAGGCAACTATTGTCACAACTCAGTGGAGACAGGAAGTATTTTACAAAGAAAAGGAATATGTGTGCTTCTGTATCCATGGGGCTGGTTTGAATTTGGTGGATGCCAATACTTTTCAAAAACTGTGATCATTCTCTACCAAAAATAACTTAAAACTCTCAAGTTAAAAAAGGGCACAGCTCTTCTCAGGACACAGATGAATGTCAGTAAATAACTTATCTTTATTCTGCTTCAGTTTTTGGCTAAATTGGGGTGAATGGTATCCTCCAACCTTCATGAGTGCAGGAGGCTTAATCAAAATAAACAGTGATAAAGCCTATCTGATCAAGCCATCTGTGTCAAACCTGTAGTCTAACAAAATTTATTAAGTTGCTGAAATAAGGAAAACCACACACGAGAGGAACTGGAGGAGTTTAACTCAAAAAGAAAGGGAGAGGGGGAAACAAGAAGATAGCATAGAACTTGGTGGCATGTAGATAAGAATTAAGCAGGCTCAAGCCTGAGCTATGACGTTGACTCCAAGGTCATGTGTTCTCGAAAACTATTAATATAAAGTTAAATGTGGAATGTTACATTTGAAAATATCTTATTTGAAGCAGTATGCCTGGGTTGCCAAAGTGTCAGAATGATCCCCAGGACTCAGCTCTGCCAGGCAGACATACGAGATTCCATGATTACTGATCTGATTTCACACAACAAAGCTTCTGAAAGTTTGTTTTTGGAAAATGGTTTCTTAGCCTATGTCCTTTCATTAATCAGCAAAAGCAGTTTTTACAGCTTCATGAGGGGCATCTCAAGAGAAGCAAAAAGCAAAGGAGAAAAGGAAAGATATAAGCATCTGAATGCAGAGTTCCAAAGAATAGCAAGAAGAGATAAGAAAGCCTTCTTCAGCATCAATACAAAGAAATAGAGGAAAACAACAGAATGGGAAAGACTAGAGATTTCTTCAAGAAAATTAGAGATACCAAGGGAACATTTCATGCAAAGATGTGCTCGATAAAGGACATAAATGGTACGGACCTAACAGAAACAGAAGATATTAAGAAGAGGTGGCAAGAATACACAGAAGAACTGTACAAAAAAGATCTTCATGACCTGGATAATCACGATGGTGTGATCACTCATCTAGAGCCAGACATCCTGGAATGTGAAGTCAAGTGGGCCTTAGAAAGCATCACTACAAACAAAGCTAGTGGAGGTGATGGAGTTCCAGTTGAGCTATTCCAAATCCTGAAAGATGATGCTGTGAAAGTGCTGCACTCAATATGCTGGCAAATGTGGAAAACTCAGCCGTGGCCACAGGACTGGGAAAAGGTCAGTTTTTATTCCAATCCCAAAGAAAGGCAATGCCAAAGAATGCTCAAACTACTGCACAATTGCACTCATCTCACATGCTAGTAAAGTAATGCTCAAAATTCTCCAAGCCAGGCTTCAGCAGTACATAAACTGTGAACTTCCAGATGTTCAAGCTGGTTTTAGAAAAGGCAGAGGAACCAGAGATCAAATGGCCAACATCCGCTGGATCATGGAAAAAGCAAGAGAATTCCAGAAAAACATCTACATCTGCTTTCTTGACTATGCCAAAGCCTTTGACTGTGTGGATCACATTAAACTGTGGAAAATTCTGAGAGAGATGGGAATACCAGACCACCTGACCTGCCTCTTGAGAAACTTATATGCAGGTCAAGAAGCAACAGTTAGAACTGGACATGGAACAACAGACTGGTTCCAAATAGGAGAAGGAGTACGTCAAGGCTGTATATTGTCACCCTGCTTATTTAACTTATATGCAGAATACATCATGAGAAATGCTGGACTGGAAGAAACACAAGCTGGAATCAAGATTGCTGGGAGAAATATCAATAACCTCAGATATGCAGATGACACCACTCTTATGGCAGAAAGTGAAGAGAAACTAAAGAGCCTCTTGATGAAAGTGAAAGTGGAGAGTGAAAAAGTTGGCTTAAGGCTCAACATTCGGAAAACAAAGATCATGGCATCCAGTCCCATCACTTCATGGGAAATAGACGGGGAAACAGTGTCAGACTTTATTTTTCTGGGCTCCATAATCACTGCAGATGGTGACTGCAGCCATGAAATCAAAAGACGCTTACTCCTTGGAAGAAAAGTTATGACCAACCTAGAGAACATATTCAAAAGCAGAGAGATTACTTCGCTGACTAAGGTCCGTCTAGTCAAGGCTATGGTTTTTCCAGTAGTCATGTATGGATGTGAGAGTTGGACTGTGAAGAAGGCTGAGCACCGAAGAATCGATGCTTTCGAACTGTGGTGTTAGAGAAGACTCTTGAGAGTCCCTTGGACTGCAAGGAGATCCAACCAGTCCATTCTGAAGGAGATCGGTCCTGGGATTTCTTTGGAAGGAATGATGCTAAAGCTGAAGCTCCAGTACTTTGGCCACTTCATGCGAAGAGTTGACTCACTGGAAAAGATTCTGATGCTGGGAGGGATTGGGGGCAGGAGGAGAAGGAGACGACCGAGGATGAGATGGCTGGATGGCATCACTGAGTCGATGGGCGTGAGTCTGAGTGAACTCCGGGAGTTGGTGATGAACAGGGAGGCCTGGCGTGCTGCGATTCATGGGGTCGCGAAGAGTCGGACACGATTGAGCGACTGAACTGAACTGAACTGAACAGAGATCTAGCAGAGAAAAAGAGACGCAATGTTCCAGTCCTGGAAAAAAATGTATGTCTTAATGGTATGAGGCAGATGACACATAAATAAAAAGAATAAGATAACTTCAGATTCTGTGAGGTGCAGTTAAAAAAAATAAATGGTTCAGTGATAATGTTAGCAACTGAAAGTAGGAAAGTAAGGGAGGATAACTTTCAAGGTGACATTTGAAGTGACAACTGCAAGATAAGAAGGATCGAATAAGGTAAAAAAAGAAAAAATAAACTGGAAGAAGATCCTTCTAGTTCTATAGGATAACAGAGGTGGGAAGCAGGGTTGAGGGAGGGTTAAAAGGGTCGTTCATAGGGAATTTCCTTGTGGTCAATGTTTAAGACTCGGTGCTTTCACTGCTGGGGCCTGGGTTACATCTTGTGATGGAGAACTAAGATCTTGCAAGCTGCGTGGCCAAAAAAAAAGGGAGTCAGTTATGAGCTACTGTAGTCATTTCATCCAGGGCACAAAAGGGAATGGTGGCTTAAGCTGGAAAAGTTGAAGCAGACTGGAAGACTGTGGAGTCATAGCAACTGAGAAGTCATATAAAATGAGAAGACAGAACTATTCACTAGATTTCACAAAATAAATGTCAGTGTCATTGACAAGAGCAATTTTGGTAGAGTAGTGGCCTCAGAAGCCAGACTACAGTGGAAAGGAGGTTGAGGGAGCACAGTTCAATGACTATTCAAAGAGACCTTCTAATTGCCTACTAATCGAACATTTTTCAGTTAATATCCTATTAGGTATCTCTACTGCATTATATCAATACTTTAATGGTTCACTTCTTGAAACCACAGTTTCTTTCCAGTGGTTATTTTTTCCTTTCTCTTTTCTTTGTTGATGTTGTTGCTGTTGCTGACAGGCAGTGAAGTCACTTTGGAAATCTGATGACAGCTATCCACATACATGCAAATTTTGTATATAATTTCAGGGAGTTAATTAATCCTTTGAAGATCGTTAACGGGCCCCAGAGAAGACAACGGAGTGCAGATTAAGAATGTCAACTAGCTGTTCTCTTCCTTCATGGTTTCCTCATTCCATTAACTGCTCCCTCCTTGATAACCGTCCTTATGGTACATACTCTCTCAGTGACTACATTTTCTTGATTTTTTTATTGGGACCATGATACCTATTTTACTTAAAAAAAATTACTGAACTAAAGTTTATTTACAATGTTAATTTCTGTGTACAGCAAAGTGATTCAGTTCTTCACATATACATTCTTTTTCGTATTCTTTTCCATTATGGTTCATCACAGGATATTGAACATAGTTCCCTGTGCTATACAGTAGGACTTCGTTGTTTATCAATTCTACATGTAATGGTTTGCATCTACTAATCCCAAACTCCCGATCAAGCCTTCTCCTTGGCAACCACAAGTCTGTTCAGTCTGTGAATCTGTTTCTATGCTGTAGACAAGTTCATTTGTGTCATTTTAGATTCCGCACATGTGATATCATACAGAATTTCTCTTTCTCTTTCTGACTTACTTCACTTAGTATGATAATATATAGACCCATCCATGTTGCTATAAATACACAGTCCATTCTTTTTTATGACTGAGTAGTGTTCCCTTGTGTGTATATACCACGTTTTCTATACCCATTCATCTGTTGATTCACACTTAGGTTGCTTCCATGTCTTGGCTATTGAAAACAGTGCTACTATGAATACTGGGTGAATGTATCTTTTTTTCTTTCTTTTTTTTGGCCATGCCACAAGCCTTGTGGGATCTTAGTTCCCTGACCAGTGGTTGAACCCTGCTACAGCAGTGAAAGTGCCAAGTCCTAATCATTGCATGCCAGGAAATTCCCAACATTTAGTTTTTGAGGGACCTCTGTACTGCTTTGCATATTGGCTACACCAATTTAGAATCCCACTAAGAGTAGATGAGTTCCCTTTTCTCCACAGCTTCTCTAGCATCTATTATTTGGAGATTTTAATGATGGCCATTCTGCCCAGAGTGAGGTACCTCACTGTAGTTTTGACTTGCATTTCCCTAATAATTAGTGATGTTTCATGTACCTGCTGGCTACCCATATGCAATGACACCTACTTTGGGACAGAAGCCCCTTGGAGTTGTGGGGCAACTTAAGAGAAAATAAAGATCAATTAAACCGACTCAATAGCCATAGATTTATTTGACTTCACAGTATCTAACTGGACACCATAAGAGTTGAGGCTCTAAGTAATTGCTAATAAGGACATCCTGAAAAAGATTTTTATAAGAAAAATGAAATAAAAGGCTAGTACTTTTGCTCTAACATTTGACACTCTTCTTCCATATCTGTCTTCCTCACAGCTCTATCACAAGGAAGTCAGATTTCCACTGGGAATTTCACAGTGGCAGATGTTTACCATGCAAAGTTCCCTCCAGCCTTCTTCCTTCCTTCCTTCCTTCCTTTGGTACCATCTAACGTCCAGCTTCTCATCCTAGCAAGTAGTTGTGAAAGCTAATTTTATATGTCCTCTTGGCTAGGCCATTGTGCCCAGATATTTCTTCTAACACCAGTCTCCATGTTGCTGTGAAGGTATGTTTTAGATGAGATCAACTGTTAAATCAGCACAATCTGAGTCAAGCAGATTGCCCTCCATAATGTGGGTGAGGCTCACCCAATCAGTTGAAGGACTTATGTGATGAAGACTAAGCTCCCTCATGTGTGCACGCTAAGCTGCCTCAGTCGTTTCTGACTCTTTGCAACACTACAGACGTAGCCCACCAGGCTCCTCTACCATGGGATTCTCCAGGCAAGAATACTGGAGTGGGCTGCCATGTCCTCCTCCAGGAGATCTTCCCGACCCAGGGATTGAACCTGTGTCTCTTATGTCTTCTGCATTGGCAGGTGGGTTCTTTACCACTAGTGCCACCTAGGAAGCCCCCTCAAAGAAGAGAGAATTCTGTTTCCCCTGAAACACACGGCCATGCAACATGGGGAACATAGCAGGGCTCTTTTCATAAGGAAGAATTGAGCAATGACTGTTCTGTAGTTAAACAACAACATCTGCCATAGTTTCAATTCAGTATCTTCTCAGATCTCTCCAATGATATTCCTTACAGATTACGGTTTGTCTTATTTTAAAGTGTTTTCTGTTCCCTTAATTGTTCCTGCTGCCTCTAAATTAAGTTTTCCTGTATTTTTCTTGTTTTGTTTTTTCTTGTCTTTTTGGCTGCAAACTGCAGCATATGGGATCTTAGTTCCCCACCCAGGTATTGAACCTGCATACCCTGCCTGCATTGCAAAGCAGATTCTTAACTACTGGACCACCAGAAAAGTCCCTTTCTTTTCTTTACCTTGGTCTTTCTCTGTCATACTGCAGGTATTTTATAAATATGTAGGCCTTTCTGGTTGTCCATTTATGTTTTAGACAGAATGAGGCAGGAGAAATGCTAAACATGAACTAATGGGAGCTCCGCTTATGCAGGCAGGGCTGGCTGGATGACTAGTTAAGTGTCAATGTCACGTGAGTGGGAAGGGAGCAGCCATCCATCATGCTCCAGGAAGGCTACCAAATGCCAGGACATAAGAATGTAGCTCTTTGGCACCGATACTTTCCCTATTTACTCAAATTCTTCCTATAAACTTAACTTGTAGTTCTCTGAAAAGATAAACATCTGGCAGTGATGATGTAGTTTGCCCACTGGAGTATAACAAAGAGGTAGTGTAGGGGGATATACCCTTCAGTTTACAGACTACCAATTAATTTGTTTTCGTCCACATTTATCAGTCCAGCAAGTACAGAGTTGTTCCAGTTAGTTTCCTACTACCACAATCTTAGTAGCTTAAAACAACATCTATTTATTATATAGAGTTCTGTAGAAGCTCATCACTTCTCAAGGTCTCAGCAGGGATATGTTCCCTTCTGGAGACTCTAGCAGAGAATCTGCTTCCTTGCTGTTAGTTTCTAGGAGCTGCCTGCATTCTGTGCCCTGTGGTCCCCTTCTTCCATATTCAAAGTCAGGAATGATGGGTTCAGTCCTTCTTATCACACCACTCTGTCTTTGATTCCAACCTCACATCTCATTCTCTGACTCTCCTCTTCTTCTTCCTCTTTCTTCCACTTTGAAGAAACTTGTAGTTACTGATGGGTCCACCTGAATAATTCAGGATAATCTTCCTATTTTGAGATCATCACTTAGCAACAATAACTTCTCTCCAAACTTATTTCTCCTTTGCCATATAACCTAATATATTTATCAGTTCTAGGGGTGAGGATGTGAACATCACTGAGGGGAGGGACCCTTATTCTGCCAAGCACTTCTGGTTCTCCTGAGCCTGCTGGGTCCACAACCCCTTTTCAAAACAGCCTCGGCTCGGACCATATCCCCACGGCTTTCATCAGTCAGCACTCTTTCTGCTTTCTATATTCCAGATTTTTAAAAAAATTTCTCATCCATTAATAAAGTCCTTCCATTCTCAATGTTATTTTGATATTTTAGTCTTTATATTATCTTCCTTTCCTTTCAGTATTCTCCCAAGAGGGAGAAAAGATAACCACATACTCAGTCCAGCATCTTGAAAAGGATGGTTGTTCTTTTGGCACTTTCTTCTTACTGGAAGAAAATTTAGTCTTGGTCAGTGTTGGCACCTCCTTACCTCTCATAGTTAGAGCAGCTTCTAGATTTAAGAGGTGCCTGAGGGCATCTCGACTCCAGGCATCATAGACACGATTGGCAGGTTTATTGTTGAAGCCCATAATGATCCCTCAAAGCCTAGCACCTTTCTGCTGTCCTGTCAAAGGAATAGAGGGGGAATGTTATCTAGTTCATCTTCTGGGAAGTATTGCTTAACTACTTGAGTACCATCAGCAACCATGGGAACTTCTGTTTTTTTGTTCCCTTCCCAGGAATCTCTCCTCTCTCCTCTGTTCTGTTTGCCCTTAAAGTCTCTGCTCCTTTTCTTTGTGTCTCCCTCTAGTACACTTAGCCTGATCTCTTTAACAGGCTCAGGTTGTAGAAAAATTAATTCAGAAAGGGAAGTGTCTTACAAGAGACTTCTTTTAGCTTTATCACCATAATATTTTCCTGAGGCAAGAAAGCACAAAATGGCTTGAGTACCTTTCTACAACTAAAGACAAAAAAATAGAGGGAAATGGTGGACCAGTGGTTAAGGCTCCATGATTCTTCCATTGCAGGGGGCACAGGTTTGATCCCTGGTCAGGGAACTAAGATCCCACATACCACACAACAAGGCCAAAATAAAAAAGAGGGAGGAAAAAATATCTTAAAAATTAGTTTGCTGCTATATACTTATACAGTTGGTTTTGCCACTTTAAATCACTGAACTGTGATTTAATCAATTCATTGTTGTTATTCAGTCGCTAAGTCGTGTCTGACTCTTCACCATCCCATGAGCTGCAGCACTCTAGGCTTCCCTGTCCCTCACCATCTCCTTGAATTTGGCCAAGTTCATGCGCATTGAATCAGTGATGCCATCCAACCATCTTATCCTCTGTTGCCCTCTTCTCCTTCTGCCTTCAATCTTTCCCAGCATCAGGGTCTTTTCCAATAAATCAGCTGTTCACATCAGGTGGCCAAAGCACTGGAGCTTCAGCTTCACCATCAGTCCTTCTAAAGAGTATGCAAGGTTGATTTCCTTTAAGATTGACTGGTTTGGTCCCCCTGCTTTCCAAGGGACTCTCAAAAGTCTTCTCCAGAACCACAGTTTAGCACTCTGGCTTCTTTCTTGTCCAGCTCACACATCCGCATATGACTACTGGAAAGACCATAGCTCTGACTATATGGACCTTTGATGGTAAAGTGATGTCTTTGCTTTTTAGCACACTGTCTAGGTTTGTTATAGCTTTCCTGCCAAAAAGTAATCATCTTCTAATCTCCTGTCTGCAGTCACCATTGACAGTGATTTTGGAGCCCAAGAAGAGGAAATCTGTAACTGCTTCCAACTTTTTTCCTTCTGTTTGCCATGAAGTGATGGGACCGGATGACATGATGTTAGTTTTTTTAATATTGAGTTTCAAATCGGTTTTTTCACTCTCCCTCTTCACACTCATCAATACGCTCTTTAGTTTCTCTTTGCTTTCTGCCATTAGAGTGGTATCATCTGCATATCTGTGATTGTTGATATTTCTCCCAGTAATCTTGATTCAAGCTTGTAACTCATCCAGCCTGGCCTTTCACATGATGTGCTCTGTGTATAAATAAACAGGGAAACAATAAATAGCCTTGTTATACTCCTTTCTCAATCCTGAACCAGTCAGTTGTTTCATACAGGGTTCTAACTTTTGCTTCTTGACCCGCATACAGGTTTCTTGGAAGACAGTTCAGATGGTCTGGTATTTCCATCTCTATAAGAGTTATCCACAGTTTGTTATGATCCACAAAGTCAAAGGCCTTAGTGCAGTCAATGAAACAGAAGTAGATGTTTTTCTGGAATTCCCTTGCCTTCTCTATGATCCAGAAAATGTTGGCCATTTGATTTCTGGTTCCTCTGCCTTTTCTAAACTCGGCTTAAACATCTGAAAGTTGTCGGTTCATATAGTGCTGAAGCATAACTTGGAGGATTTTGAGCATAACTTTACTAGCATGGGAGATGAGTGCAATTGTCCAGAGTTTTGAATGTTCTTTCATATTGCCCTTCTTGGGAACTGGAATGAGGATTGACCTCTTCCAGTCCTGTGGAACAAATGTACCATATGACTCAGCTGAGTATTTAACTTCCTTAGTTGGCTTGGGTTGCTGTAATAAAATACACAGATTGAGTGGATTTTACAACAGATATATTTTTTTCTCACAGCATGTTTTCCCCCTCTGGACTCTGAAATTCCAGAAAAACATCTACTTCTGTTTCATTGACTACACTAAAGCCTTTCACTGTGTGGATCATAACAAACTGTGGATAATTCTTAGAGAGATGGGAATGCCATGTGGCCTGGTTCCTGGTGAGGGCGCTCTTCCTGGTTTGTGGCGGCTGCCTTCTTTCTGTGTCCTCACATGGTGTAAAGATAGAATAGGGTTCTCTTGAGTCTCTTCTTGTAAGAAAATTAATTCTATTGGATCAGGTCCCCACCCTTATGATCTCATTTAGCCTTAATTACTTACATGAAGAGCCTATCTCCAAATATAGAAATACTGAAGGTTGAGGATTAAACATATAAATCTGAGGGGGCACAAACTTTCAGTCCATAATATTACCCAGGAGAAATGAAAATATATATCCACAGAAAAACTCGTACACAAATGTTCATAGCAGCATTATTTATAAAAACCAAAAAGTAAAAATAACTCAAAGGTCCACCAACTGATGAACAGATAAAACAAAATATGGTATTTTCATACAATAAGCTAATTCAGGCTTAAAAATGATTGAGGTTGTGATATAGTATGTATGAATCTTGAAAACATTATGCTAAGTGAAAGAAGCCAGTCACAAAAGGCGATATAGTGTATGATTCTATTTATATGAAACATTGAGAACAGGCAACTCTATAGACACAGAAAGTAGATTAGTGGCTGCCTAGTGTGGACATTGGGGCTTCCCTGGTGGCTCAGACAGTGAAGAATCTGCCTGCAGTGTGGGCGACCTGGGTTCAGTCCCCAGGTTGGGAAGATCTGGAGGAGGGCATGCAACCCACTCCAGTATTCTTGCCTGGAGAATCCCTATGGACAGAGGAGCTGTCGGGCTACAGTCCATGGGGTCGCAAAGCAATGGACACTACTGAACGACTAAGCACAGCACAGGGTGGGCGTTAGGGATAGAGACAGGGAAATGGGGAGTGAATGCTCATTGTGATGAAAGTTTCTTTTAGGGGAAGCAAAAATGTTATAAAATTAGATTGTGGTGATGGTTGCTTAACCTCATGAATATACTAAAACCCAATAATTGCATACTTTAAAAAATTTGTGATGTGTGAATCAACACAGTTGTTTCCAAAAGCCAGGAGTAGCAGTGCCCAGGGACCAGTGCTGACCCTCTTCTTTTCCTTATTCGCACACTCTCCCTAGGTGGTGAGCTTATTCAATCTTATGACTTCATGTCAATGGCTCACAAATCCAGCTTCTAGCCTTTCTTGATCTCCCCTCTGAACCTTATCTAAGTATGTGCCTGCAGATACCTTCTTGACATCTCTCTAGGATATCTCATAGCCATCTCTAATTCCCCTTTAAAAGTTGTTTCTCCCCTGGCTTTCTAAATCTAATTTATGATATCACTCTTTATTTAATATCTTAAAAAAATCTAGCAGTCATCCTTGATTCCTCTTTTTATTAACACTGTTTTGTATCCACCAGTGATTCCTATCAGCTCCACTTTCAAAATAGTCCCCAGCTGACCGTCTTCATACTGTGTCCTGTGCTATCAACCTTATTTCAGCTACCATCAGCTCTCGTCGGATATTCTAACACCCTCCTCATAGGTCTCTTCACCTCTTCTTCCCCTCTATAAACCCATCCTCTACTCAGATGCCAGAACAATCTTTTGTAAAGGTAAATTAAATCCAGTTACTCCCTTTCTTGAAACCTTCCACTGGCTTCCCAATTGTATTTAAAGCCCCAAATCCTTACTCAAGCGCTTTCCTACCTTGAGATCTTTGGATTCCTTTTGTTTTGATTGCTCTTCACCAGGATTGTGGTTTTATATATATATATATATTTTTTTAATCACTCAGAGCTTAACTTACATCTGCTTCCTCAGAGACGTCATCCTTGAACACTTAATGTTAAGTAGCCACCCTTGAAAAATTATCTGCTTAGAACTTTCCAATATTTCTTGCTTATTGCTTTTATGATTTTAAAAATGTTCAATACTTGAATATGTAGTACAGTCCCAAGCTTCAAAAGTCAAAAGCAGTCAATAGGTGTACAGTGAAAAGTCACTCTTGCTACTCTTTCAGTCTCTGTCCCTCAGTTCCTACCCTAATCTATGCAAATACTTTTCTTTTATTCCATTCTTTTTCACACAATTGGTAACTTACTATAGTCTCTTAAACCACCTTTTCTTTTCTTATACCTTGGAAAGTCTAGTGGTTCAGTCATGTCCAATTCTTTGCAACCCCATGGACTGTAGCCCACCAGGCTCCTCTGCCCTTGGGATTCTCCAGCTAAGAATACTGGAGTGGGTTGCCATTTCTTTCTCCAGGGATCTTCATGATCCAATGATGGAACCCAGGTCTCCTGCATTTCAGGCAGATTCTTTACCATTGGAGCCACCAGGGAAACCCCCATAAGCTGGAGATCTGTCTAATTTAAGAACAAAAGGGATATATTGGGAGGATACTAGATAGCTCACACTGCAACAGGAGGGCTGGAGCACCAGGTTCAGGTTTAGGACAAAGAACCAATATAGAACTGGAACAAGATAGAACCAAGAACTGGAACAAGACAGAACAAGAACTGGAAAAGAACCAAAACAGCAGGTACTATTTAGTTGCTTGGTCAGATTCCTAGCAGGTGAATGAACTCCAGCAATTTTCTCCACTCAAGAATGGAGACAGAATCCAGCTGGTTAAGATTAGGTCATGTTCAATTCAGTTCAGTCACTCAGTCATGTCTGACTCTTTGTGACCCCATGGATTGCAGCATACCAGGCTTCCCTGTCCATCACCAACTCCTGGAGCTTGCTCAAACTCATGTCCATCAAATCAGTGATGGCATTGAACCATCTCATCCTCTGTTGTCCCCTTCTCCTGCCTTCAATCTTTCCTAGCATCAGGGTTTTTTCCAATGAGTCAGTTCTTCGAATTAGGTGGCCAAAGTATTGGAGTTTTGGCTTCAGCATCAGTCTGTCCAATGAATACTAATGACTGATTTCCTTTATGCTTGACTAGTTTGAGCTCAATCAAATGGTCTTGTATCACCTTTCAACTATAGCCAGGCAGTGGGCAGAAGGAGACAGCAACCTCCTAGGATCCTTTGGGTTCCATATTCGAAGGCAGGGTACCTTGGCTGTAAACAGCTGGCAAGACATAATTCACCAAAAGGAAACAAGAATATGATCAGGTAGAATTAGGATAGGAGAATGGCCAATTGACAACAAAGGTGTCCCTTGCAGGAGCTTATGATTTTACACACATAACAGTGTAACACGCTTCCCTGGTGACTCAGTGGTCCTAAGTCTAATCCTGCCCACAATACAGGATATGGGTCCAGTCCCTGGGTTGGGAAGATTACCTGGAGAAGAAAACGGCAACCCACTCCAGTATTCTGGCCAGGGGAATGCCAAGGACAGAGAAGTCTGGCAGGCTAGAGTCCGTGGAGTCACAAAGAGTCAGACATGTTTGAGCGCAAAAGAGTGTTAACAAAAATAACCGAGGTCGAAAGCAGAGGCCCAGGATAATATTCCTTTAAAGGAGATGGTACAGTATTCAAGTTGGAGAAACACTGTTACATATGCCTTTTAAAGAAATATTTTCCTGCTGCCCCACAGAGGAGCCAGTATCTCACTTATTATAGGAGAGCAATGGGTCTGCTGAGAGTAACAAAAAGACTTCATTGAGTCAATCATATACCATTTAGTGGCTATTTATTAACTTAATTAATGACCATGTTTAAGCTTTGCTTTGGAGGATCTCTACCAAGTATTTCACTAAGGCCATCCTCTGACTCATTTTTTATCTGAATGGTGGGAGTGGCTTGTTTCATCTGTCTGCATTGTTAATTAGTATAAAGACATTTTGATTTGGAACAAAAATATTCAGCTAGGCTTTAGAGATAGAGCAGATTTAATGGGTGGCAGGGGGACATTTCAGAAACAAGTATATGAGTACAAGCATGAGGGTGGAATGTTTAATAGGCAAGAATGAACAGTCAGGCTTAAATGGAGTGAAGGGATGGTGGGAGATAAGATGAGAAACAGATCTGGGAGCTTTGACTGTGAAACTAAAGTATTTATCCTATAAGGAAATGATGTATGAACAGAGGCACAAAATGAAAGCAAACTAAGATTACTTCGGCAGTTGTGTGCAACATGGACTGAAAGGAGGGGATTCCAGTAAAACAAGCTGGTAACATTCATTATCCATATATGCTACGATATTCCAAGGCAAGAGGAAATCATTGATCTTTTGTTTGTTGCAGCATTCACTAGCTAAATGATACTCCCATCTCAGTTACGTAAGACAGTAAACTGCTAAATTCTCCCAACATCTTCATTAAATTGATAATCATAGGTGACTTGTGGCCTCAATAAATTGAGTTCTCCTAAATAATAGCCTTTATGGTGTTGAATCCTTAGTTCCTTCTAAACTATCAGCAACTATACTCAAATTTTTTCTAAGCCTTATAAGAGTGTCTAAAATTGTGCATTTTATATCTTTAGTGCTAAGTCATGTAGTGAATGGTATTTTTTTGTTCATCTCTAATTCAGAGCTTTGTAAACTTACATGGCCAAGTTTCAAGATGCAGTAAATTGAACAAACTTAAAAAAATTATACTTTCAGGACTTCCTTATTGGTTCAGTGGTTGAGACTCCATGCTCCTACTTCAGGCGAGCACGGGTTCTATCCCTGGTAGGGGAACTGAGATCTTGCATGTTGCATAGTGCAGCCAAAAAATAAAAGAAAAAAAAATTACACTTCCATGTCTGTTATCAAAATGCATGTTCATAAAATGTATTAGAAAATCTATTTGTTTGTCTCTTGGAATAGCTACTTTGCCTTATTTCAATTATCTGCTTCATTTTCAGGTTCTTTTGGTTTTGTCTAATTCTTTGTGGTTAACTGACTTGATCTGTCAACTTTAATAAATCATTTCTTGTAAAATATGGACAGCTGTTAGAATTTACTAAAGCTAAATCTCTACATTTTTTACTTTTCAAATATTTAATTATTCCAATTTTACACTTCATACTATGTGACTTCACATAGTTTTGTTGAGATTTATAAATTATTTCGGCAGCTTACCATTAATACTGCTTTGCCCATTGAGATATAAATTTCTTCCATTATTCATTATACCGATTTTCCAATCTTCAGATGTATTTTTGTATACAGTAACAAATATAGATCAAAGGTAGTATACTGGTTATTCTCCTAAAGCACAGAGTGCTTTATATGTGCATGCCATGGCAGGTAGCGCTGCAAATGCTTCCCAGATATCTCTATGACAAGATGCCCATTAAACGTTCTACACAATTAACTTTAACTAATGGGCTAATATTGAGATTTCTATTTCTATTGAAAATTCTAATGGGCTAAACCTTTGCTTATTACACTATTACAATATTAACCGAGAGTATTGTAAAATTCTGCCATATAGCTGTGAGGCCCAATATATTCAATCAGATAAAACCTGAGGTTGCATTATTCTAAGACTTAATCAGATAATAAGATTAAGTCTGCAGTTAGCCAACTGGAGGTGGTGAGAGGCTAGGGAGCCAAATGCCAACTGTATTATGTCTGAGTTCATATTATTATGGGGTTCATTACCATGAGTTCTTTTCTGTATTCCAACCAACAAATATCAGCATGGCAATACAGGTTGTTCTAAGTGCCATAGTGAAAATGAAAAGGAAGTGAAAATGTAAAGAGACAGGGAAGAGACATCTCAAAGGACAAGTCTTGGGAGGACTGGATGGGAGGCAAGGCTAAGTAATAAGTCAAAGACATACTACTGGGTCTCTTTATGAATGACAGTGGTGGACTTGCCTGGCGATTCAGTGGTTAAGGTTCTGCACTTACTCTGCAGGTGGCCTAAGTTCAATTCTTGGTCGGGGAACTCAGGCCAAAAAAGCTGGGGCAGGGTGGGGGGTGAGGGTATTAAAAAAAAAAATGCCAATGGTGACAGAAGAGACAAGAGGTAGAAGCAGTATCATTCCATCATTTTGGTTGGCCAAGGGATAGGAAGAGAGATCTAAGTTGATTTTGAATATGTTGATTTCAAGCTAACGGAAAACTCAGATGAATAGGTAGTTTAAAAATACAGGACTTGAATATAAGGTCAAGGTTCTGACACAATGGCTAAGTATGGACAAAACTGAAAGTAAACAGTCTAGAAATGCTTTCAGAAGGAAAAACATTCAATAAGAATCATTAGAGGAAGAATTAGAGGTAGAAAAACCACATTAACATAAAAGGTAACGTTTGAAGTTTATGGTATCTTTTCACGTACATTATATTTAAAGGAACCCTTGAGGTGGGAGATAAGTTTCAAGTCGAGATTTATTCATTCATATTTATTAAGTGCTACTGAGAATAGGCGTGTGTGTAAGTCACAGTCCTTGCCCTTAATGAGTTTCTAATCCAATGGGAGAAACAGACATGTAAAGTAATTAGGGGCTCTGATTCCAGCACTAACACTGTTTAGTAATTGGCTATTTACTTTCCAGTCTCCATTACAGGCAAGTCACATGAGGCTAAGTGATAGTATTTGTCACTCTTCTATCTCCAAAGCCTAACAGAAGATCTAACTCATAAGCACGCAAGAAATATTCTAAATCAACTGAATGAAAAATAGCAGTATCTCAACAGTGAGTATTATTTTCTGGCAGAGAATAAGGTGTATGGGGAGACTAAAATATTAGACAATATGGGTAAAGTTGGTTGGAGAGATCAGATTTTGGAAAGCCTTATACGGCAAGGAATTTCTAGATGGCAGTATTGGGGATTCAGAGAATTTAATACATGGGAATGATACAATCAGATTTGTGCTTTGCAAAGACAGCTTTGGAGTGTACTGGATAGACTGGAGTGGGTAGAGGTTACAGGAAGGGAACTGTTTAGTACTTTAATACAATGATCAGTGCTTTCTAAACTTAAACACATTTACGTGTGCATACAGAATGGGAAACCAACAGAAGAGCAAAGTGCTTTGATCTGTATTCAAGGCCCCGGCTCTGTTCAGTAAATGCTCCAAGAGAAAAACATAAAACAGGGGGGTATGTGGTAGAAACTTCACAAATGGACATTTTCTTCCCTCCTTTCCTTTTGGTATAATGTTTAGAAAAGAGCCAATGGATAAATCTTGAAGCTATAAGGCAGGGAATGAAACAGGCCCTCAAGAGACAGAAAAGGAGGGAATGAAGAACAAGAGTGCTTGTTTGGCTGAGGGCATGAGGACAAATTTTTCTTGAGATGAAGGCAGACTATTTGAAGACAGACCTAAAGTAGTACAGCACAAGAAAGCCAAGACTTTACATTTAAACGGGAGAATGCAGAAGCTGGGGTGCTGGATTGGGATTTTATATCTTCATCAGGATTAGATGGAAAATAAAAGGGCTCTAGAGGCTTTAATACATTAACTTGCAATGGCAGCAATAGCAGTTTTGAAAACATCCCCCTAGTAGCACTAGACATCATGGGAAGGGCAAAGCATGTGAACCTTGGATTCATCCTGGGAACTGGCAGGATAGGCAGGGCCTAGAGAAAGGAGGAAGGTGATTGATGAAAGCTCTTGAAAGGGTCCCTGAAGAGAATGACTACAAAGTATAGGTTAGGAAGAGAAGACGTCAACTCAGGAAGCTTACAGTGAGGAGAACTGATGCATTTAAAACTTTGCTGAGGTCAGAAAGTCATTTCTGTCAACATAACTAGCCTTCATTCTTTTGATTTTGCCAACAAAATCAATTTCGTTTCCTTCTGTGTTAACCACCATGACTACAGTTCAAGTGAAAGATTTTTGATTATTTAATACACAACTCTTTGCCAAGCATTTCTGTCACTGAAAAGCAAGATAAAAATGACAAAAGAATCATGAGTTGTACCAGGCCGAAATTAATTTGATTAGATAAGGAATAACCTACTTAAGCAATCCTTATACTTACAGGTAATTTGACAATAAATTAGCATTAGATCTTTCTGAGTAATCCAGTTTAAGTTATAGGTTCATAAAAATAAAAGTTCAAACATCTGTAGGGCAGCACAAATCTGATTTTCAGAAGAGGCTTCCTTGGATCAATTAAAATGGAAGATTCAAATTTTAAGTTAGTAAAGGCAATACCCAACTTTTTCAAAAAACACTTAGGTTGAGTGCTTTGGAATCTCTCACACAAGTATATGGTAATTTGACCTGACATAACATATTGCACAACAAATCAAGCAAAATGCAATGTTACTGAGAAATACAAATTTTGGGATGTCAGTGACACCTCTTACTACAGAGCTTTCTTCATAGCTCTTGGGCCGCAAGATTGCTCCAGGAGCTTAGGGTTTAAAATGAAACAAAGGGATTGTCACGGTTAAGGCACTATAAAGCTAATTGTGCCCTAGTCTAGCTTTTGGATACTTTGGCTCTCAGGTTAACTCTTTTCTTTCCTTTAATCAGAGATTAAAGATGCCTACTTCCTTTTTTCCATTCAAGCAACTGATTGCCTTTGTGGGGCGGGGGTGGGGAGGTGGGGGGTGGCGGTGGTTAGTGATGTGTATGGGAAGGAAAAGGTCAGTTGCCCCAGCTTTTGACTTGAGGTGAGCCAATAACTCTTTTATGGTTTTTACTACTAAGAAAGGTTTAAAGACTCCTTCCTAAAATACTTTTTCCATATACCTTTTCTTTTTCCAAAATGGAAAGATATCACTATAACCAGACACTAGTTTTGAGGTGGACGTTACATTAGGGCTTCCCTGCTAGCTCAATGGGAAAGAACCTGCTTGCAACGCAGGAAATGCAGAAGACTCAGGTTTGATCCCTGGGTCAGGAAGATCCCTTGAAGAGGAAAAGGCAAGCCACTCCAGTATTCTTGCCTGGAAAATTCCATGGGCAGAGAAGCCTGGCAGGCTACAACCCACAGAGTTGCAAAGAGTCAAGACCCAACAGAGCACTGAGCACGTGTGTGGGTAGCAACTTACATCAGGAAGAAAAAAGTATCTGGCTAGTGTGTAAACTTCATTCAGTGACGACTCCTTGGTTAAAACAGCAGAATTTGCTGGATAGGGAGGAAGGGAAAAAACTAGTTGAAACAAAGGGCTAGACTGCTTACTTTCATGGTCAGCTTCTTCATGAAAGTAAGGGAATTTCCAGGGAGGAGAATGAGTTATTCTAAGCAACAACATTTAGGAAGAAGAGTTCCTGTGATCTTTGGGCCAGTGAGCTATAGAAACTGGTCCCAAGTAGTTGATGGCGCAGAAATGGCGTAGATGAATTGTGAACTGCTCATGTAGTACAGTTAGGAAGTATGTGGATAAAAGTTCCTGGAAGCTGAAGTCTTCTTTTATTGACAGAATCCACAGAACATGTGAGGCAGAGTTGGCCACAAGGTCCCAACATGGCACATTCTGACATTCAAATTAGACTTATTTAAATGTGGCTCCTTTTGATTCCTACAACTTTGTACTATGATGATTATCTGTACACAGGGATTCTAAATGGAAACAACCTTACTCACATCATCATCACTCAATTTTTGGAGACTAACAGCTTGGTCCAATTTTTTAAAAAGGTAATGGGCCAAAAGACAAAAAAAAAAAGTCAACTAAGTATCAGGCCTAGTTGAGAATGGCTTAACATTATTCATTCTCTTCTTTGAACATTTTACTTAAGTGTCTTATTAGAGCTACTAGCTCAGGGTTTCCACCACGAGCATCAATTTGTTTATAGGCTTTAGATTCAAGCTCTTTAAGAGTATTTCTAGTGTATTCAAAGGAACCTACATTCTCAAGGTAATGTACACAGTATTTTTTAATATCTATGTTTTCGGTTCTCTGGCGCAAGATATTCTGCACCTGGGTGCTTTCCGGCCTCGACCAGATAGCATGAATAGTAGGGAATGAGAATTTTCCCTCTGTTAGATCTTCACAAAAGCTTTTGTTTTCACTGTATTCTTTGGAGTGTAGATTAGCGTAATCATCCCTAATCTGGAAAAAGAGCCCAAGTGTATCAAGTAGTGGTTTTAAATCTTCTTTATAATCAGAGAACAACTGCATGAGACCTACTGCTAATCCAAATAGTCCACCTGTCTTTTGCAGCACCATTGCTTTATATTCTTCTTCGGTGGGACAAGTGTAATTATCCCTCCAGTAGATATCTAGGCCTTGTCCCTGATGGAGTTCTAAAAGTTGGCGGGTAAAGAGCTTTACTGCATCCGGGTGATTGAGGGTTAAGACTTTCTCTAGGCCAAGAAAATATACATAATTGGCAGAATTGATGACAGATGGAATTCCATAGATACTGTGTGCCACTGGAAAGCCACGTCGGAGTTTTGAGTTGTCTTCAATATCATCGATGAGTAAACTGGCATTATGCAACATTTCTGTCACTTCAATGATAATCTAGTAAAAAATACAATTGAAAAATTTCATTTTATTTGAATTATTCAAAAGAGCTTACCAATACTTATAAGATTATCAGTGTCAGGTGTCTTAGTTTTTACAGTTAATTACCATCTAGAGACCTTAATAGAAATAGTGTATGATCATTAAACTGAGTTAAGAGCTAGGAATATTTTTACATGATATCTGTTAATGTCTTGGGCTTAAGAATGAAGTTACAGAACTTCCCTGGTGGTCCAGTGGTTAAGAATATTTCAATTCAGGATATGTGTATTCAGTCTTTAGTAAGGGAACTAGGATCCCACAGGATGCAGGGCAACTAAGCCTGTGCCACAACAGAGAGACCACATACTGCAACAAAGATGCTGTGTGCCACAACTAAGGCCTGATGCAGCCATAAATAAATAAATATATACTAAAAAAAAAAACCCAAAACAAAGAATGAGGTTATAATTGCCTAAATACCTGTAGCTTGTCTTCTGGAACTTTTAGCCAATGATTAAACGCCTGTGCAAGTTTGGTTCTCACTTGTTTACCTGCATTTAAAGAATACAATTTGGCAATAAATTAATATTTTAATTATAAGAAACACATTCAGAAACTTCTTCTAAAACTAATAAGACTTGATAAATCCAGCCCCACCAATTCATTACCTGCTGCTGCTGCTGCTGCTGCTAAGTCACTTCAGTCGTGTCCGACTCTGTGAGACCCCACAGACGGCAGCCCACCAGGCTTCACTGTCCCTGGGATTCTCCAGGCAAGAGTACTGGAGTGGGATGCCACTGCCTTCTCCAATTCATTACCTAGTATAGAGCTTATCTTCTACTACTGGGTCCCTACTGCCAAAACTCATATCCTAAAGACACATGACCTTTTAAAATTTAGGCAGGTGAAACAGATTTATAGTACTCCAGTGGCCCATCCGGAGAAGGCACTGGCAACCCACTCCAGTACTCTTGCCTGGAGAATCCCATGGACGGAGGAGCCTGGTAGGTTGCAGTCCATAGGGTCACTAAGAGTCAGACATGACTGAGCAACTTCACTTTCACTCATTGGAGAAGGAAAGGGCAACCCACTCCACTGTTCTTGCCTGGAGAATCCCAGGGATGGGAGAGCCTGCTGGGCTGCCGTCTATGGAGTTGCACAGAGTCAGACACGACTGAAGTGACTTAGCAGCAGCGGCAGCGGCACACCAGTGAACCCACTCCTTTCATCTTAACTTATGTTTATCAACAATTTTGGAATGGAATAGCTTTTAAGGAATTATGATCTAATTCATTCTTTTTTTGAAAAGGGAGACAGTCTAGTTAGTGGCAGTTAATTAGCCAATTTCAGAGACTTCAGGTATTTATTTTTTAATTGAAATATAGTGGATTTATAATGTATTACCTTTCTACTATACTGCAAAATGATTCAATTATACATATATACTTTCTCTTTTTTAATATTCTTTTCCATTATGATTTATCATAGCATACTGAATATAGTTCCCTGAGCTATATAGCAGGACCTGTTGTTTATCCATCCCATACATAAATATAGGTATTTCTAAGTAAAGGTACTTTGCTACTGAATTATCTTATAAAGTGACCTCTTAAAATTATCTACCTTTAAGATTTTAGAGAATGGACAGCTTTGTTTCTTTTCAAGCAAAAAGTAAGATTACTATCCCATGAAGTATTCCTTTTCAACATCCTGAATTTAGTCAAAAATTAATTTATTTTGACTGGGGTTAGTTTTTCAATATTATCTTTTTCTTACACAGAAAGCTCAAGAGAGGTATTTGTTTAATAGCCACCTCTAGAAGCTGTTTTAGCCCAGATATAAAGAAATGGTAGCTAAAAACCACAATCATTTCATTTAATAAAAATGTTCTGCGAGCTTCCTGCTAAAGTAAATGCACAGTAACATACTAATTTCAGATCAGGCTTCAGAGAAATAGTTACATAAAAAGTTTCAGTAAACAAGAACAGTATTTTCTGAGTCCTATCTGTTTTTCTCTGCACCGATCATCCAAACAAGTGAATACATACATCCTCATCACATATCCAAATGGAAAAAAGTTTCACTTTCTCTGAGAAGTCTAAAAGGGAAGGCTCTCTTAGGGTTCTGGAAGTAGTGTCCTCTATTAACCCTTACGGTGAACAAGGTCTGAGCAGCAATCATACCCTTAACATCTGATGTATTTTCCAGTTTGACAAAAGTCAATCTGGGCTACAATGAGAATGCACAATAGTGCAAAGTAACTTCATCACTTTAAAAAACCAAGCTTCATTTTCATTAGAAAATGAAGAACAGAGAAACAATGTACAGTTACATTTCTGCTTTCATTTCAGAATGTATTAGGAAAACAGTCAAATGAATGGCTTAATTTACATATACTCAGGTTTTGTTTTCAGGTTTTAATATTACAATAATGACTGTTTCCTCTTTAAGACCTTAAGATTACCGACTCCCTTTCTGCACGCTTACTTCTTCCTCAGCTTGCAACCGCAAAGGCCTGGGGACCTACCCTTCTGCGTAGGTAAATAAACAAACATAAATACAAGTCATTCTATTAATACTTCACTAATTTCAGAATATCCTAATGTCAAAAATTATTATTATAACCTTTTATTGCAAGAGTAACTTTACAGTAAGTGGTCTTGCCCACCTTTAAGTCACTTTAGTAACTCTGAAGCTCTCTGTGAAAAAATATGCATAACACAGTTTCTTGCTTCTTTAGGAAAATCTTTTGAGATTATAGTCTACCATGAATGCAAGAGTATATTTGATTAAAAAAAAAAAAAAGACGGGATACCTAATGAGTCTTAAATATGTTATCTAAAGGTCTAAAACATTACTTCTGAATAGTGAGAATTAAAACAAAGCTACTGGAGTAATTCATTAGGTAGTTAAGCATTATTATTAAAATGTAATTACAGGCAGTTCTTGCTTTGTATAGTAGTGGAGTGGGAGACTCTGGGAGATGGTAGATAAGACTCCTATCATCAGTGATAACTGGCATATTTTACAGTAGCCCAGTTCCAACCAATGTTTGCCAGCTTGTAACAAAGTAAGCCCAGCAACAGGCAGGAAGAGTTCAGGAGAAACAGTGTGACCTTTCTCAATTTGAGACCCTAAAATAAGTGAAGCTACTGGCAGCTGAATAAATGTCACCCAAAAGCAGTCTCTTAGCTTTTTCTTGAACAGTTGGCAATGTTCCCTTGGATCCTCCACTTGTTTCTCCTCCATGCTTCTGAAGCACTGACATTAGCAAGTGTGTCTCCATTATGGTCTGCTAGAGTAGAAATATCACTAATCATGATGGTTTCCAAGGTGGAGTTAGAGCTACCACTCTCTGGCTTTGGACAACCACACTTACCCTCCCCCGGCTCATAAAGAACAGAAATGCCCTAATTCCCACTGAGGTATGCTCATTAAGAGAAGTGTACACTTTATTCATTTTAAAACGTTTCTTTACTTTTGGCTGTGCTGGGTCTCGGTTGCTGCATGACCTTTCCTCCAGTTGTGCTGAGTGGGGGCTGCTCTCTAGTTGTGGTGTGCAGGCTTCTCGTGGTGTTGACCCCTCCTGTTGCTGAGCACAGGCTCTAGGGCACGAGGGCTTCCGGAGCTGCAGTTACAGTGCTCCGGAGCACAGGCTCAGTAGTTCTGGCACATGGGCTTAGCTGCTCTGCGGCACTCAGTTATCTTCCCAGATCAGGGATCGAACCCACATCTCCGGCACTGGTGAGTGGATTCTCTACCACTGAGCCACCAGGGAAGCCCACATGTGCACTTTGGAACCGAAATAGAAAGTTTTAATTGTGACTGAGTTAAGATCATCACTACACTATAGCTGAGACACACTATGAGCTAAATAGGTCTTCCTATGGTTGTTAACTTATCACCTTATTTTTTGGGGGGCCACACTGCATGGCTTGTGGGATGTCAGGGATTAAACCCGGGTCTTTGGCAATGAAAGTGCAGATTCCTAACAACTGGATTGCCAGGGAATTCCCAACTTTTCACCTGAGTAACTGGTTTGAATTTTTATTATGAGAAACCACATTTATCAATGCATGACTTTTTACTTGCTACTATCATGTCTCAGAAAAGCTAAGGAAAAAAAATTAGCAAAATAAAACAAGCATATACATATGATTAAGCCATGTCCAAGTGACTCATCTTTGTAGAGGAATAATTTAGGTTATGCTTCCAAGTGATGTGCTTTGAACGTATTGCTATTCGTCTCTTACAGGAAGTAGTAGTGTTAAAAAATGCTGTCTGGGGTTTCCCTGGTGGTCTGTGGCCAAGGATTCATCTTGCAATGCAGGGAATACTGGTTCGATCCTTGGTCAGGAAGGATTCCACATGCCGTGGAGCAACTCAACTCATGGGCCACCACTACTGAGCCTGTGCATCTAGAGTCCATGCTCTGCGATGAGAAGCCCCTGCAGTAAGAGGCCTGCACCTCACTGGAGAGCAGCCCCTGCTCGCCGCAACCAGAGAAAGCCCACGCGCTGCAACGAGGGCCCGCTGCAGCCAAAAGAATAAAAAGTTAAGTGCAGCTTTTTGTTGTCATACAAACTGGCATAAAGCCCCCTAATATCAAAACAGTAGGGAATAAAAATGCATCCACAAAGGATAAAATTTCTAATGAGATACTCAAATGTTTTAAGTATTTTTATTTTTAGTTATGTTATAAAATTGGGTATTTTTAAAGAGGTGCCTTAAAAACGTCCCTTTTAAGAAAAAAAAATTGTAAAAGTTTATAATTATTTTCCTTATATGTATCTCCTTATAGAAAGTCTCAAGAACTGGCAATTCTAACCTTTTCTGTACGTTAATATTTAAATGACGACTACTCTATATAAATGACCCTATATGTATTATGACTAACCTATTACCTGGTAACTGAAGTAAGTACTTGTAAGGTTCTAGAAGAATTCTTTGGACGGTTTCTTGAGTCTTCTCCATTGTTTTTAAATTTCAAAGCTGATCTGCAAAAAAGGAGAAACATAAAGATGATGTAACTGAGTATCAAAGTGGAAAGGAGTTTGTATTTCAAGATGTTTTAGTAAATTTTCAGTTTGGTTTTAAGTGAAAATTCTACACCTATGAAACCTTAAAAACAAATCCACAGAATTAGATACTTCTGTATTTGATTGCTCATACACATTAGAAAACATACTTTTTTTTCTAAGAGCATTAAAATGAGTACGTTTTATACATGTGACCCTTAAACAACACTGGGGTTCGGGGTACCAACACCCTCCCCTCTGCAGTTGAAAATCTTGAGTACTATCAATACTTCACAGTTGAACCTCAGTATCCCTGGTTCTGCAGGCACAGATTTAAGCCTAACCACAAATCACGTAACACTGTAGTATATATTATAAAAAGAAATATGAGTATAGGTGGAACCCGAGCAGTTCAAACTCACATTCTTCAAGGGTCAAATGTATATTTAAAACATAAGGAGAATACAAGGAGAAAATTCTTTGATGCATTTTTTTCACAATCCATTTTAGACACTCTGATTAAGACATGCACTCATGAGTGCAATTATAAAAGAAGCTTTTTTAAAATTAGTTAATTGACTAATTTTTGGCTGCGATGGGTCTTCGTTGTTGTGTGTGGACTTTCCCAGTTGTGGCAAGTGGGGCATACTCTTCCTTGTGGTACCTGGGCTTCTCACTGTGCTGGCTTCTCTTGTTGTGGAGCACAGGCTCCAGGGCTTTGGGTTTAGTTGTGGCACATGGGCTTAGTTGCCCTCTGGTATGTGTGATCTTCTTGGACCAGGGGTTGAATCAGTGTCCCCTGCACTGGTGGGCAGATTCTTATCCACGAACCACGAGGGAAGTCCCTTGAGTGCAATTATATTATTGAAAATATTCCCAAGGTGACTTATTATTCTGAATTTTACATTACTTCAATATTTCCTAAAATTGCACTCATAATTTTACTAGAATCCTCCTTTACTGTTAAACCTCCACTATCTCTTTGTAAATATCTATTGCTACTTTTGTCCTCTTATTAATTTTCATTTCTTTTTTTCTTTTTTTTCTGTTTCTTTTGTTTTGGGGGGTGGTTCCAGGGAAGTCTTCATTCCTAATCTGGACATTTTAGAAGGTTTCTCAACTGTGTCTACTTTTGTCTTTTGAGACAATGATTTGGTCCCAAGGATCATGCTAAAGGATTGAAAGGTGTGTTTTCTGTAGTCTACTCTTGAATATCTAGGTGAAAGGATCATAAAAATCTGCACTTTCCAAAGGAAATCCTTTTAGCGATATAAATCCAAAGAGAAAACTTCCATACAGAAAACTGCTACATCTGCCTTGAACAACAATCAAGTATGTCCTAAGGTAAAAAACGTTCAGAAAAATACTTTGGAATAATCCAAACACCAGTTTGGTAACCTGATGTATGCTCAGTCATGTCTGCTTCTTTGTGACCCCACGGACTGTAGCCCGCCAGGCTCCTTTGTCCACAGAATTTTCCAAGCAGGAATACTGGAGTGGTTTGCCATTTCTTTCTCCAGGGGATCTTGCCTACCCAGGGACTGACCCTGTCTCTTGCATTGGCAGGCTGGTTCTTTACCCCTGTGTCACCTGGAAGTAACCTAATAACACCTATACTGTTTAAAGTCTGACAAAGATTACTTTATTCTTTAGAGATTAAAAAAGAAGATGATATGCAGGAAGAATAATCACTTAGGTAAAAGATTACTGAACAGAATTCAAAGAATTTAAAAAATGTACCATATATATACTATTTTATTTAAACCAATTAGTAGCCATCTCTTCTCAACTAGATTGAGAACAAATATTCTGTTTATCTTTTCCACAGCCTCCAGAACACATAATTTAAAAATCAATATGGACTTCCCTAGTGGTCCAGTGGTTAAGAAACCATACTGCCAACGCAGGGGGTAGAGTTCGGATTTCTGGTTGGGGAACTAAAATCCCACGCCATGCGGTGTGGCCAAAAGGAAAAAAAAAAACACTTATAAGACCAACTCTGAATAATTCTGTTTTGTCTCTGTCTAGATTAGTAGCAACTATACACAACTGGATAGATATCAGAGCTAATCTGTTTCAATTCTGTGGGTTTTGTTTGATGTTTTTTACAACTGAAAATGTGAGTTATGAATTTTTTTAAAAAACATCCTTTCCTTTGATCATTCAAGGAAGTTTAAGAATGCTCACCTAACAAGTAGGTCAATTAATGTTCCTTTTCCAAAAAAAAAAGTATTCTCAGCAATGGGGAAACACAGAAGCCTCAATTTTTCTAGGTACTGACAATCAGTCTGTTTCTTGTCTTGTGTAGTTTAACTGTTGCTACATTACAACCCTGTGGCAATACTTATTACAGTGGCAATACTCTGACTGACCTTTTTCTTTACCCCAAAGACTGCATTTTATCACACCTAGAAATTGTAGCTGTCACATAGGAGGCCTGAATATAAAGAGGCATTACTGTGTTACATGCGCTCTACTAATTTTTAAAATATTTTATTGATGTACAGCTCATTACCATGTTGTGCCTGATTTACTTTTAGAGTGAACAACCACCACAGATTGCCTCTGTTCAGAGTCTGAAACTACTCATTTTCAAAACTGGGAAATTGCCTTAAATTTGTTCAAACAATATATTATGAATATTAATTAACACAAAATCAAATTCTCTTCTCCATGGAGACAATAACCCCCAGGCTGGACTCTCTGGTACCTGCCCCTCTCTTCTAGCCCTCTACTCTTCACCCTGTGACCTCTCCTAAATTCAAATCTGGTCCTATCTCCCCCCTCTGAATGGGAACCCTTACACGTTATCCCATGGCTCTTAAACAGAACAAAACTCCCTAACGAAGCGTGTCAGGTTCGCACAGTCAAACCCCCCAGCCCTCCAGCCTCAGTTCTTCATATTTTAAAAAGCTCCTCGCTGGCATAAGGCTTTCCAACATGATACCGTTTCTGTCTGGAATACTCTTTCCTTAAGTTAACTCCTGCTAAACCTTCTGCTCTCAGCTCGATCTTTACTTGCTCGGGAAAGCCTTCCCTCATCTCCCTAAGGCAAATTTCCTATTTCCATTTCTCTTATCACCGTGACACTCTCTTTTATAGCAATCACACCTGTTGCAATTTCACACTGACGTGTGTGTCCATCCTGTCCGTCTCATGCTCGGACTCAGGAAGGCAGGGGCCATACCAGTTTTTTCACACGGTAGGCGCTCAAATATGTGAAATGAACGACGGAACCAACGGCAAGTGCCTTCCAACGCGTTAGAGGATAAACTCAAGGCACACTCCAGCATGGAAAAGTGAAAATATCATGCAAAGTGGGTTTTTTTTTTTTTNTTTTTTTTAAGGTGGTTTTCTTTTTGAATTTGAGGTGCTATAAACTCCTACATGAAACAGTTTAAATCTGATGAATTACTATTCACCTTTATGTAAATAAAAAAAAAATCAGTGATGTTTCAGAAATGAATCCATTTTATTAATCATGCTAAAAATGCTAGCTCCGTCACCTTCTGTCTGACCTGTGTGAAACAGTGACAAGTAAATTTTTTAGAAAAAGATAGCTTCTTTGGCATTGGACAGCAATTTTTATAGAAAAGTGTTGGGTTGAATGATTTAAGTTTATAGGGTGAATAATACAGGAGTTAGTTTGGAATAAATGTTGTAATCTGTCAAAGTTTCCAGTGGAGTGCCTGGCACATCTAGGGTACTATGTTAATTTTTGGTTNGCTAGCTCCGTCACCTTCTGTCTGACCTGTGTGAAACAGTGACAAGTAAATTTTTTAGAAAAAGATAGCTTCTTTGGCATTGGACAGCAATTTTTATAGAAAAGTGTTGGGTTGAATGATTTAAGTTTATAGGGTGAATAATACAGGAGTTAGTTTGGAATAAATGTTGTAATCTGTCAAAGTTTCCAGTGGAGTGCCTGGCACATCTAGGGTACTATGTTAATTTTTGGTTAAAGGAAATGTAGTAAGTTGAAGGTCTTTAGATTTTCTTTTTCTCTCTTCCTTTCATTTTCTTTCTTTTTTTTTTTTTAAACCTGTTTAAAAAATGAAAGTACGTTGGAAACTTCAGCTTGAAAGTTTCATAGTATTAGGCAAATGCAATTTTTTGGTGTTATTTTAGAACTACTCGTTTTAAAGATTCAGCATTTATGTTATTACTGCCTTTATACAAAAAGTTACTAGTAATGTTGAAAAGGATTGTTAAAATAATTCTCTAATTTTATACAAGAAGAACTTCTGTTTTTATCAGTACAGTAAGTCCTCTCTTTGGGAATCTACTAGTAATCATAAGTTCTAAAAACTTAGCTTATTTCTTTCAACTTAAAAAGTTGAAAGGCTGCCCATGGTTGGTATTTGCTTTAACAAAATTGTAATTCAAAAAGTATGTAATATTGATTATGTTCAGATTTTCTGCTTTGTGTGCTCCCAGTCTTTATATTGTAATGACAACTAAGCCATGGAAGGACTTAGGCCAATTATCAGATCTACCAAAGAAATTTGTACTTTGTAGCAAGCTTTTAAGTTCGTATTATTTGTCCTCCTATATCACAGTAAATTTTATTAGGTGACAGCGTGTTGAGGTAACTGAAAAAGTGTGTTGGAATACACTGTTTTGGTTGTTGCTTTAAAGTCCCAAGGCAAGGAAAAATATACATATCATTTTAAATGTTGTATGTTTTAGAAGGAATTTTCCTTAGTACTACCTTTAAAAATTTATTTAAATAAATAAAGCTCCTTTACCGTATCTCGTGATTCTGCCTGGTATGTTTTTGAGAAATATGGCTATAACGTAAAAGCGGTTTTGTGCTTTAACATAGATCATGACGTTGGCGTTATGTTGGGTTTACTTTTCACACTTGTGATAAACCTTTCAATGTCATTGATAGCACATTGTGAGGAAATGATAGATTATTGAAGTCTGTAAATAATTCTAAGACTTAATTATGTCAGTTACATTTTGTGTTTTTTTCTAAATTTTTTTTTTTTGCTTTTATATTGTGCATGTTATTAACATTTCTCATTACACTGCAGTAAATTTTCAAGTGGATATGGAATAGAGTAGACATTTCAGAATCTTTAGGGGATAAGTGATTCAGATGGTTGTGCTTAGGGTCTGGGGAGATGGGCTTTTTCAGATGTACCATTCACTCCTCAGTAAGCACTGTCTGAGACTACATAAAAATAATGGATTGATTGCACATGCCTATTGAAATATCCTTTGTTTGTGTGAGTGTTCTCCGTCCCTCTCTCCCCACCCCACCTTTCTCCTTTCCTCTCTCTCCCTCCCTCTTTCCCTTCTAGCTTTCCTTCCTCTCTTTTTTTTTCCCTTCGTTCCTTTCCTCACTTACCTTTCTTTTCTCTCTCCCCGTTTTATAAATCTTTCACTTAACAACCACCCCTTCCATGTGTCAGGGAGTGTGACATGAAGGTAAATAACATCAGTCCTGTTCTCAAGGAGCTCATAATTTAGTTGAAGACACAGAAAAATAAAACAAATGGTACATGTTGAATTATACAAGTATTTTTTGCTGTACAGTATTTGTGATTAGTGCAATGGGAGGACAGAAGAGGACATCTAAAGCAGAGAGCCATGGAAAGTTCTCTGGTAGACTTGGCATCTAAGCTGAAAGTTAAAGCTTTTGCTGGGTAAGAAGAGTAGAAAAAAGTGTTTTGGAGAGGGAACAACATGTTGGAAAATAAAGGAAGAAAACAAGATGATGTATCTGGAAACTAAGTAGTTCATTGTGGCTGAGGTTGACATAAAGTGGGGGTGGGAATAGGAGGGTAGTGACGGGAGATGAAAGTAAGTCAGGGAGCCAAAAAAGTTCTGCAAAGCGCCATGGAAGGGGGAACAACATGTTGGAAAATAAAGGAAGAAAACAAGATGATGTATCTGGAAACTAAGTTCATTGTGGCTGAGGTTGACATAAAGTGGGGGTGGGAATAGGAGGGTAGTGACGGGAGATGAAAGTAAGTCAGGGAGCCAAAAAAGTTCTGCAAGGCGCCATGGAACCACTGACTGTAAGGATACTGGGCTTATACTAGAGAGAGATCACTTTGGTAGTATTGTAGTGAAATATCTAAAGGGAATGCTGAATGGAATATCTGGAAATTCCAGGTGATAAGTCAAAGTGAGAAGTGAATAAGGAGCTGACTCATGGGAGACTTAGTTCCAACTAATTCATGGGAGACTTAGTTCCAGGTGATAAATCAAAGTAAGAAGTGAATAAGGAGCTAATTCCATGGGAGTAGAACCAGAGGGAACAGATCTGAAATATCCAGGAAGTAAAATTGAGGACTAGCAACTCACCCTGGGCTAGAAGGAAGATGGAGATTTCTTTCTTGGAGTATGAGATAGATGTTACTTTATTTTGAACTATGCTGTGACTGGAGTAAACATGAATAAGGTTTTGAGCATTCAAGGGACCTGTAGGAGGTCCGCATCCAAGTGGACTTAACTAATTAAGATATAAGAGTAAGGGAGCAGGCAGAATGAAGAGAAATCGGAGGCTTGGTTAGTCCAGTGTGAATGTTAACCTCATAATTAATATTTATGGTATTTCAGGGTACCTGGACCCATAATATGGCAAATGTGTTTTGTGCTATAAACTTGTGATCTTTTTGATGAATAGATAATTTTGTAAAACACTGACTTGTTTCCTGTCCAAATTTCTAATCCTTTACTTATTGTAATTTTTTAAAATGTGGTAGATATTTCACCGAAGAGTGTGTTTTTTGCTAGCGTACCTTGTAAATTCAGTCACTGAAGAGATACCATGTGCCTTGTTTGTACTAGATGCGACTGTAGGTATTGAGGATACAGCAGTAAACAAAATAAGAGTTCTTAACCCTTGTGGACTTTACGGTTGACACTTGACCTGCGCTTGTACGTGGATTTTTGATAAATATAGGTATAGTGAGAGTGATAGTGAAGTCGCTCAGTCGTGTCCAACTCTTTGCGACCCCGTGGACTGTAGCCCACCAGGCTCCTCCGTCCATGGGATTCTCCAGGCAAGAATACTGGAGTGGGTTGCCATTTCCTTCTCCAGGAGATCTTCCCATCCCAGGGTTCAAACCCAGGTCTCCGGCATTGTAGGCAGACGCTTTACCATCTGAGCCACCAGGGAAGTAAAAACAGGTATATGTAGTGTAAATGTATTTCCTCTTTCTTATGATCTTAATAATATTTTCTTTTCTCTGGCTTACTTTATTGTAAGAATACAGTGTAAAATACATATACAAAATATGTGTTTATCAACTTTGTATGTTATTGGTAAGGCTTTTGGTTAACATCGAACTATTAGTGGTTAAATGTGGGGGGAGTCTGAAGTTATACATGGATTTTCCATTGCATGGGGAGAGTAGGGCCCTTAATCTTTGTGTTGTTCAAGGGTTGACTGTATTAGGGTGGATAGACACCAAACCAGAAGAAAAAAGTGGTAAGTTCTATGAAGGGCGATGAAGCAGAATCAGGATAGAAGGGTAGAGTGACTGAGAGTGTGACTTTAGGTTAGATTGTTTGATCTTGAAATGTTTAAGGAGCAGGAAGTTGTCCTTTAGGGCTGAAGTGGGAGGAGATGAGGCTTGAGAGCTCACAAGGGCCAGAACAATGTAGGGCCATGTAGGTCATGGTAAGGACTTAAAGTCTGAGTGTGCTAGGAAGTCACTGCAAAGTCTCAAGCCAGAGAATGACGTGATTGAGTAGGGGGTCAGCTGCAGGGGAGTGGGAGTGGAAGTAGGGAGATGAGCTGCAAGTCAGTTTGATGAGAGATGGAGGTAGACCAGGTGTTGGAAATGGTTGTATTGAAGGTGGGGATATAGGAGTGCAGTGAATTGGGTATGAGGTTTCTGCTTACTGCTGTTTATAGGTGACTAACCTTCCCATCCCCAGGCCCTTGAAAAACATCTTTGTGCTGTGATTTGTTGGTGGATAGATTCTTGGAACTGAGCACAGCCAAGAAGCCATTCCCAACTCTGTTGCTGCTCAGTCGTGTCCTGCTCTTCGATACCCCATGACTGGAGCACCAGGCTTCCCTACCCTTCACTGTCTCCCAGAGTTTGCTCAGACCCATGCCTGTCGAATTGGCAGCGCCACCCAGCTATCTCATCCTCTGTCACTGTTCTCCTGCCCTTGGCCTTTCTCAGTATCGGGTCTTTTCCAGTGATTTGGCCCTTCATCAGGTGGCCAGGGTATTGATGCTCCCGACTCTTAGCCTTCCATTGTGAGTGGGCAGTGAACATTGAACTGAGCAGTCCTTTCTGTTGTTTGTTTTGCTTTTGAATTTTAGGAAATGAGGTAAAATTCACCCTTTTAAAAGGTATTTATTTATAAATTTTGTTATGCCAGGTCTCAGTTGCAGCATTGCAGGGTCTTCAGTTGCAGCATTACAGGGTCTTCAGTTGCAGCATGCGATATCTAGTCCCGAACCAGGGATTGAACCCAGGCCCCCTGCTCTGGTAATGCAGAGTCTTGACCCCTGGACCACCAGGGAAGTCCCGCAATTCGTCCTTCTAAAGTATACAGTTCAGTACTTTTCACAGACTGTTTCCGTCACTGCTGTGTAACTCCAGGACATTTTCATCTTCCCCAAAGAGACCTGTTATCCACTAGTAGTCACTCTCTATTCTCCCTTCCTTCTCTCTTTCCTCTGGCAATCCTAATCTACTTCCTGTCTCTAAGAAGTTGCCTGTTCTTGACAGTTTCTAGCCATGGAATCATATCATACGTGACCTTTTGTGTCTGACTTCTTTTACCTATCATAATATTCTCAGGATTCATTCATTTTGAGGCGTATGCAAGTATTTAATCCCTTTTAATTGCTGAATGATACTCCGTTCCCTTGGGTATACCACATTTTATTGGGTTCATTTATTTCTGCTTTTGCCTGTTATGAATAATGTTGCTGTTAACATTTGTTTCAGGCTTTAGTGTGAACATACATTTTCCATTTTGGGGGTTCTTCGGAGTGGACCTTTCAGTTTTCAGAGTAGTGATGCTACCTCTAGTAACCCTATTGAGAGCTGAGTGTTTTGTGTTGTAGAAAGTGACCACTGAAGAGTTGGCCATTTAAAAAATTCACTCAACATTTATTGAATCCTTGCGTGCTAGTCTCCAATCTAGCCATTTAGGATATATCCAGTGAACAAAACAGGTAGAAAGTCCTGGCCCTGTGGATCTTACCTTTTAAGATGAGGTGAGGGGCAGACAAGTAAGAATAAACATAATAAATCAATTATCTAACTTGTTAGGTGGTCAGTAGTAGAGAAATAAGAGGGGAGCTTGGTAAGGAGGACAGGGAATATGAGGTGGATAGGTTGTAGCATGAAGTAAGGTGGTCAAGTAGGGTTTATCGAGAAGACGTTTGTGCAAATACTTGAGAGAAGGATGTAAGGGAGTTAGTTAATCGTGTGCCCTCAAATGCAGTTGCACGTGTTCGGTGACCTGCACAGAGGCTAGGGTAGCTGGAGTGGATGAAGGAAGGTAGGAGATTGGAAGTGGACGGGGTCAGACAGGTAAAAGGGGGCTGCACGATGGGGATGGAGCACATCAGAGCCGATCACCTGAAGGCCTTTATAAGGATTTTAACTTCCACTCTGATAGAAATAGGGAGCAGTTGTGGCTTTTGAACAGAATGATGCAGTCTCATTACAGAATGGCTGATTTTCCTTGTTTTTAAAGGGTCACTAACTGCTGTGTTAAAAACAGGCTGTGGGCAAGTCTACAAGATGGAAACCTACCAGTTAGAAAGCTGTACTCACAAAGGATGATGGGGATGGTACTCCCAATGAGGGAGGTGTGGAATGGTCGGCTTCTAGGTGTGGTTTGAAGACAGAGCCGAAAGGAGTTCTTGTCAGGTTGAATGTAGAGGAAAGTCAAGGAGGGTACCAAGATGTTGTAGATGAATATCTGGAAAGCTGGGATTTTATGAGGAAATTAAGGCTGCATAATTTTTGGAAATAAACATTTATATTGAATACATTTATAAAATATATTTTACATTTGTGAAGATTGCTGACTGGTGTATTGCTTGGTGAAATATGACTAAACTCAAAATATGGATATGCTATATAGTGGACCCTTGAATAACATGGGTTTAAACTGCTTGGGTCCACTTATACAAGGAGTTTTTTCGACAAATATACAGTTATACTACACAATGCATGGGTAGCTGAATCCAAGAATGTGGATCTGCAGATACAGAAGGCAGACTGTAAAGTTATATCAGGATTTTCAGCTCTCCCTCCATTCCCCTCGCCAGTGTTGCTTAAGAGTCAACTCTATTAGGTTTTTAGTTACAAATATTTAAAAACATTGCAGCCTTTCATTTTTGATGAGTTGTTTAAAATCAGGACTGGTGGTGCCTTCATTTGGGCGTCACAGGACAAGGATGTTGCTGCATTCATGCAAAGCGTGCACGGGTATTCTGTGTGAGATGACACCCATAGTCATCTGTGGGTCCAAAAGGGCCAAAATCTTTTCAATATTTAAATACTGCAGATTCTAGAAGGTGTGGATTTTGATAAGGCATATATTGCAAGTAGAATTAGTTAAAATTTGTTATTGATACTTAAGTGCAGAGCTTTTTAGCTTGTAACTTATTTTGAATACAGAAGACAAAAGAAAATACTAAAAAATCTGTTTCTTTCAGAAAAAGAAAGAAACTTTGGGGACTTGTTTATACCTAATGGACATTAAATGAAACATGAGCTGTAAATAACAAGCTTTTGTTCCCAAGATGACTGAAATATTTTCATTCATTACTTTACATGAAAATAAATCAGTATATTTGTTACCTCTTAAACTGCTAATTAGTATGTTTAATTTTAAGAGGGAGCTTTTGTTATAAAAATTGAGGAGTGCAGGAAATCTTGATGTTCACATTTCCCATGGAAGATAATGTGTTTCTAGAAATCTGATAATTTTCATACTAAAATTGGAGACAGCATTCTAGTTTGGGGAGGAAAAGGGAATTTAAAAAAGTATGTAAACAGTTTAGCAGAAGATAAAAGACAAATCTACTAGGGTCAGTTCACAGAGATAGAGAAACCAACTTCCTCTTCACCTCACATACTAACAGTCATGTTTCGGGTTGATTAATAGGACTAAGGGACAAAATAAAAGAGGCAGAAAAGAAAGTTTTAAAACAACATTTGGCTTACTCTGAGGATAATATCTAACTGTGAATAACTAGATGTGCTGAGCATTAGGACAGTTGAAGATAAAGATACAATTCTACATTATTTTACCTGGTGTATCTTTCCAGCTTAACATTGGTGCTGGCAGTCTGGTGGTAGAGACGTTGATTCTTTGGGGTGATTATTATCATTTGAAGGAAGAAAATCTTTACAGAAAGTAATGGATCACTTTTAAGTTAAAAATTTAGCTATTACTTGAGAGAATAATAATTTGTACAGTCTTTTACTATTGAAATGTGTCAGAAAACAGTCTGTATGGGACAGTGAGATAGATACTTTATGTAGACTTTTCTTATTTAAGTCATTTTTCCCCCCTAATTTATGGATGGGTTTTTGGCAGTGTGACTTAACTATAGGATATCTAAAGTCCTATGTCAAGGTTTTGACGAACAGTGGACTGCTGTCTCCTACTTTGATAATCTTGTAGGGCATACTTGCTTAGAAGAGTGTCACTGGTAACTGTTCAGTAAGTTTCACTTAAAGTCACACTGATTTCTTATCATTTTCTTTAATAACAGAAATGAACATTAGAAATCATCAAATCTTAGACCAAGTGGCATTTAAGGAAAAGACTTACCTTATACTGATAGTAAAAGTTATACTTGAAAATGACTATAAAGACCACCTTTTTTAAGTTAAAGTGCTCAGTAAATAGTGTAGCTTAGTGATTAAGAGCATATGGCTTGGAAAGAGAGACGTCTTGTTTGCAGGGCTGTCTTTCTGTGTTCTGGCTGTTGAAGTTTGGGGAAAGTTGTTTATTTTAAAGTGAAAGTAAACATCAGATTCATTTTCTTGTAAAGTGGGATAGTAATATTGATAGTTACCTTACAAGGTTGTGTAAATACTAAATGAAATAACATTGAACTTAAACTGTACATGTTCTGAGTAGTCAGTACGTGGTAGCTGCATTATTCTGGTAAAAGCTGTCACTTCTTTTATAAATGGGTAGAGTGAGGATTCTTTCATCGAGACTGCTTGGAATTAAATTGGGACTCTGACGCTTGCCAAGTTGTGGGCAGTTTTCTTTAACTTTCTAGGAAGGCTGGTGTCCTTGTCTTATGAGGAATGGTGGTAGCACTTACCTCATGGGGCTGTTAGGGGTGACTAAGTGTAATGACAGAATCTACTCCATAAATTGAAGCTATTATTGTTAGTTCATGGAAAGAATGTGTAAATGCTTATGAGTTGAAATGCTTTGGGAGTGATATAGTGACTCTAGTCTCTTAACTTAAAGGTTGATTTGGAAGTTGGGGGAAGAAGTTACAGTTTTGTGATTAAGATTGAAGCCTGTTATTACTGTCTTTGTGAAATCCTTAAAAAGACTGTTCAAGGGAAGGTGAAAACCAGATTTCTTTATTCCAAGAACTGCCTCCATTTCAGACCTTTATTTATTCTAGCCCTTCCTAATGCAGAATCTTCTCTTAGTAAATACTTGCCCTTTCTTCTAATTTGCTGCTGGCTTGTCTAGATGGGATTCTTTCAAGGGAAAAGTAAATTTTACTTCCAAGCCTAGAGGTTTTTTGTTGGATTAGGTGAGCCACTGGAGATGTTCATTTTCTAAGCAAGCATCCACATCCAGCCTTGCTTATATAGGGAAAAGTCTTTTTTCTTCTCACGATCTGATCTGATCACTGTTCGGATGTGGCTGTTAGTCACCTGAAGCTGCTCTGGCTTGGCGCGCTGTGGGGGTAGGCTGTATGAGGCCTGGGGCCCTGCCAAGCCTGAGTCTGTCTCTACCCGAGAGAGTAAAAGGAAAACGGAACAGGCTCAATGACAAAGAGCTACTATTGCTCTCAGAGTTTAAATGAGGCAGCTTGGCTTATACCTATTTGGGAGCTTTAAAAAATTTAGATATTTTCAGTTTTATCTTGGTAAGTGTATCTCATCCAAGTCCCATTTCATTTTTTTAATCTGAATATCCTTGTTGAAAGTTGTTCAGTGATTTTTTTTTTTCTTGTCTGGGCCCCTTGGCTTGTGGCATCTTAGTTCCCGGTCCTGGGATTGAACCCAGGCCTCCTGCAGTGAAAACGCAGAGTCCTAACCACTGGACTGCCAGGGCAGTCCTATGTTCAGTAATTTTTAAAAAAAGTTGTTCAGTGTCAGAGGGCTTCACACTTAGTAAGTCACCTAATTTTGCTTTGCCTCAATTTGGATAAATACTTTTCTAATCTGTCCTGTTCCTAGCAAAATTAAATAATTTTTTTAAAGTATAAAAGCAATTGCAGTTTGCTGTAAATGTTAAAAAATTACAGAAAGATAATGTATACAGTGAATAGTAAAAGTCATTACCTTCTTCCTGTTGGTAACTTGATTTAAAAGTTTGGGGTATATTCTTCCATAACTTTTTCCTTGCACGTATAAACTTATATTTTTTTTGATATGTTTGGTTGTACAAAAATGGGCTTATACTTTGCATATTGTTCTGTGGCTGTTTTTACATCTTTCTATATCAGTTTATAAAAGGTTTATCATTCTTTTTTGATGCCCTCAGAAAGATTTTATTTGCATTCAGTATGCTATTTTCTCTACTACCAAATGATTACTTAGGGCAATACCATGTTTCTTTAGCTTTATGTTAATGGCAGATAAATATAGGCCTTGCTTAGTGGTGTTCAGCACTCAGACATTCAGTGCGTGCGTGCTCAGTTGCTCAATTGTGTCCAACTCTTTGCGACTCCATGGACTGCAGCTTGCCAGTCTCCTCTGCCCAAGGGACTTTCCAGGCAGGAATACTGGAGTGGCTTGCCATTTCCTCCTCCAGAGGGTCTTCCTGATTCAGGGATTGAGCCTGCATCTCTTGCACTGACAGATGGATTCTTTAACGTTGAGCCACCTGGGAAGCCCAGGTATTCAGTAGGTATTATTAATTTATTTGAATATCTAGTACTACTAGGTGGTGAATAGACCCAGTCCTCTGTAACATTTATGATAGTCTCTCATAACTCTATAGATTATTATTACAGCTGCTGTTAGTGAAATCTGATTGCATGAGATTGCTTTTAAAAGGTAAGCTGTGGGAGGTAGTGAGGGAACATCCCGTGCTATATGGCTGTTTCTGAAGAAGCTAATGTTGTTCTTGGGATCTCTAGTAGCGTTTATTAGAAAGGTTACTTTGGGACAGACCACTCTAGGTAATGACCCCAGCAGATGCTTAGTCAGAACATGTGGTTTGTAAAGTATTTTTTTTTAAGCAGTATAGTTAGGTTTTTAAATGGCACATTACGTTTATAAAATTTCATAATCATTAGTTATTTCTTATAATGTCCCTTTGAGGCAGGTCAGCAGCATTTTTCCTTTTTTATGGTTGAAGAAGCAGATGCAAAGATGTTGAGTGATTTGCCCACGGGCACACTAAACTTATGGCAGAATCTGTTCTTCTGTTAGTACACTGAACCGTGCTGCTTTCTGCTAGTTAATGCGTGAGTTAGAAAGGTGTCATCATTTCGTGACCTTCTGATGGGTTTAGGGAATAGCAAGTATAGCTTAGAAGCCATTTACCTACTTTCATTAAAAGGAACAGTTTTAAAGCTAAAACTTAATTTGCATTGTGATAGTAAATATTTTAGGGAAATTTATCCTATTCTTTTAAATGTAGAAGAAATTATATGAAAATATATTAAAATGAACTACAGTGGACTTAGTTTTTCTGGGAGAACCTATTCTAGCTTGAAATTGTAAGTAAGAGGAAAATAGTACAAGGCTTGAAGATATTTTAAAGTAGGAGAAAAATGAATTGTCAGGGTATATTTTCATGAGTAATTTGAATTGAAACACTATGGCTCATAGAGTCAGAAGAGAATTTTAAAGATCATTTGGACCTTTGGATTTAGACCCCCACTCTCCTGCCATGTAACAGCATGGAAGGTTATCTAGGCTAAAAAAGTGTCCTACACCTTCCTTACTCATGCCCACCCAAAAAAAGTATCATTTTGGTAGCATTTGTTAAGTTATAAGTTTACTTGTCTGAAGTATCCTCTGTTAACTTGTTAGGACTTGATTCTGTTGTTCTATAAATTGCTGGTGTATTTTTTAAAAATATTTTAAAATTCAGGATTAATTCCTATGTACTTTTTTTTTTTTAAGATGTCAAGAAACTATTATGTAAGAGTATACAAGTTGAATTTTGAAGCATTGAACACGACAGAGGAAACAAATCACTGCTAAATTTTACTACTACTACTTGTGTTGTTCACAAACTTTAGCAAATTCTTGCAGATTTAGGCTGTATTTGTTTCATATTGCTGCTATAACACGTTGCCAAATAATTTAGTGGCTTAAAACAACACAGATTATTTAATAGTTTTGTATGTCAGAAATCTGAACTGAGTCTCAGTGAACTGAATTCCTTCCTTGGTCTCTCGGGGAGAATGTTCCTTGCTTTTTCAAGCCTCTGGAGGCTGTACACATACTGTTGGTTGTGTTCACTCCCCTGTCTTCAAAGCCAGCAGCTTAGTATCTTCAAATCTCTCTGGCTTTGACACTACTTCTACCTCCCTCTTTCACTTATATTAGGGCCCTTGTGATCTCACTGGGCCCATTCAGATAAGCCAGGATAATCTTCCCATTTCAGTGTCAGTTGGTTAGTAACCTTAACTCTGTCTGCAACCTTAATTCCCTCTTGCTATTTAACAGCAGTTTCACAGATTCAGGGAATTAGGATACAGACATTTTTGGGGGAGGCCATTATTCTGCTTACTACAGACTCCTTAGTTCAGCAGGGTCTATTTAACCTTTTAGGCTGTTCCATAAAATGAGATTAATATTTACTGTTTGCTACAAGGGAATTTTATGGAAATGGAAATTATATGCCATTGCAGACAGACCATGCATAGAATACACTCAGAAATATTAACTGATGCTTTCTGGTTGGTCTTATGTATTAGGTAGATGCTTAACTAACTCGTGGATAGATCATCTCCACGGTAAGCAGTGAGTGGGCTTCATAAACTCCAGTCTGAAAACCTGGAGTTACACTTGGCCTCTGGAAGCAGAACAGGATGGCAGTGACTCACAGGCTTTCCAGAGAATGAGCCTTCTCTACTGCTGTTTACTTTTCATTTGACTCTCATAAAGGCAGGCTTTTGTCTTAGAATTCAGCTTTTCCAGACCTTTGCTTGTTGAGGATAGTGTTAATTTATAGCATAGAGTTGAAAAAAATAGATGAATGCTTAACTGTAATTTGTTTTATGGTTTGAATCTGTTTTAGTCTTAAAAGATACAACACATTTTTTAAAGCAGTATGCTTTTCTACTTGCTAGGATTTTTCAAAGAAAGTTATGACAATAATTAATGGAGAGGCCTTGAGTAATTGTAGTTTTAAATCTCAACTCCTGATGATTGATTGTTTTGTATGTGCCAACTTCATACTCTTTTTTGAAGTTAAACTTGGAGAATCGCTATGTTTAGTGTTGTCATTTCCTAAATTTTCTTTTAGTCTTTCAGCTCTCAAAATTGTGGTGCTGTGAGGCAGGATTCACAGACTGGAGTAGTAGATAGTGGAAATGGCTGTTAGAAAACCATTTTCTAAAGTCAAAGGGAATTTTAAGGGTAGATATGTCATCTCTGTTATTGCTGTCTCCAGGTTAAAATTTGAGTTACATTTCTCTAGGGGCTCCCCTGGTAGCTCGGCTGGTAAAGAATCCTGCAATGCAGGAGATCCCGGTGTGATTCCTGGGTTGGGAACATCCCTTGAAGAAGGGATAGGCTACCCACTCCAGTATTCTTGGGCATCCCTGGTGGCTCAGGTAGTAAAGAATCCACCTGCAATGTGGCATCCTGGGTTCGATCCCTGGGTTCGGAAGATCCCCTGGAGGAGAGCGTGGCAACCCACTCTGGTATTCTTGCCTGGAGAATCCCCATGGACAGAGGTGCCTAGTGGGCTACAGTCCATGGGTTTGCAAAGAGTTGGACACGACTGAGCAACTAAGCACACAGCACAGCTCTAGAATAAATATAACAAAACATTCCTGTGTGATTATTCGCTAGGTTATCTTGTAGATAGATGGAAAGAGAAATCCACTGATTGTCTTCCTGCAAATATGTTTCAAGTAAGAAATTGAAATTTTCTCAGTTCTGTGGTAGGAATAAGTTGGTTTTTCTCTGCATTGCATTATCTGTGTTTCTTTGCACATAGCCACTGATTGAGTATGATTTAAGTTAGAATGTTTCTGAAGATTGAGTTGTAACCAGTCATTTGGCTCTTCTAGCATTAGTGGATCCTCTGATTCTGACCCTTCTGTCCTTTTCCTCTAGTTATCCTCTACATAGTTCTAGCAGTGCCCTTGTCACACTCGAATGACAGGCAGTAAATCCTGGACAGTTATTTTCATACATGCATCAGTACGAAATAAGTTGCACGAAGTTCTGTCTGTCCTGAGTTGTAAATTTATTCTCTCAAGGTTTCTGTTTTACATACATCAACTATTTCTGTTTTATATATATCAAATAGTGTTTTGTAAAATGTAGATAAATGAATGATTTGAGTTTGGTAGCACATATGGTACTGTATTCAAATTATCTAACTTAAAAAAAATTAAGTATCAGCACCTCATTTTAATGAAGGTGATAAATTCAAGCACCACCCTTCATTCCCAGATGCCATTACAGGTGTATTAGAAGCAAACAAGCATGTGTTTCAGGATGTGCTGTTGCATGCCTCGCCACCCTTGTGAGGGAGCAGTAGTGGGATGGAGGGTTAGGGTTAAATTCGGTGCTGCCCCTTAACTAGTTGCAAGACCTTTGGCAGTTACCTAAAATGGGAAGAATAATATTTGTTCCAGACACATCATACATTTAAGAACTGTGAGGGACTCTAAAGACTTCTGCTGGTCCTAAAAGAAACCTTAGATTCCTTTGCAAGCTAAGACTTTGGGCAGCTACCAACCATGGATAAGAATTATGAATTCAAACTGGTGTAGACCTGCCTCTTCACTTGGCCCTCTTGACTCATAATCCAGTGTTCCTTTCCATTCTATTGTAGAGAACTGCTCTACTTGTACACCAGTGCCAGGATTCGGAGCCTCAAATGAAAGGTTGAATGGTGATAGGCAAAAAGTGGTTTTGTTTTGTTTTTTTTAATGAGAAAATAACTCCTTGATGTATTAGTGTCTGATGTTAATTTTTGACGAGACCGAACTCTCAGGATTTGTTATCATTATTAGGATATTAAACTTTTGGAAATTTTAAAAACACAGTTTGTCCCTTGGAAAAACAATAAAAGCTTCTTATACATATAAACTTGGATTAAGTTCAAACTTTAAGATGTACAATGAGGGACTTACAAGACTGCAGTTTTTAATGAATGAAATGCCTCTGTATATGGATCAAAGCCAGCTTTCATGGTAAGTATGAACAATGTGGTTTAGTTCCCCATCTCCGTGCCCATCCAGTTACAACTTAAATTGCCTTGATTGCATATTAGCTGAATTAAGTGTTGATGAAACAGATATAGGGTCCTAATTAAGCACAATGAAGATCTTACATTAGTGGAGCAGTATATTACCTAAGCACAAATCTGCTAAACAAATATTTAACCAGTCCATTGGATAGGCACAGTGACTATAAGGCAGATAGTAATTTACATGCATGTTTAATATGATATAGTAATTGGCATTTGGATTCATATAAATATGTTTTTGAAATACAGTATTTTTAATTTTTATTTATTATTTTTTTATTTTTTAAATTTATTTTATTTATTTATTTTTTTCATCTCAGGTGTACATGAGTTCCCAATCTTGAACCGCCCCCCCCCCCCTCCCACTCCACATCAACTCTCTGGATCATCCCCGTGCACCAGTCCCAAGCATCCTGTATCCTGAACCGAGTAGAGACCAACGATTCGTTTCCCACACGACAGCACACATGTTTCAGTGCCATTCTCCCAAACCTTCCCCCCCCCCCAAAGTCCAAAAGTCCATTCCATGCATCTGTGTCTCTTTTGCTGTCTCGTATACAGGGTTATCATCACCATGTTTCTAGATTCCATATATATGAGTTAGTATACTGTATTGGTGCTTTTCTTTCTGGCTTACCTCACTCTGTATAATTGGCTATTTTTAATTTTTAGAAAGTTGAATGATATTCAAATCTGGGGACTCTAATAAAAACAGATTGTTAGAGATGAATACACTTGAGGGTAGCAAGCACACTGGTGATACATAGCTTTAAAACTTTATTATAGAAACTTAAAACATAAAGTTCAGTTAATTTTCCCACTCTTAGCTTCAGTCATTTGTCAGCATTTTACCTTTCTTGTTTTATCCTTTTTACTCTGCTGTTCCTTCCCTGCCCATCACCATGTGTAATTTTAAAGCAAATTCCAAGTGTTATTTCACAGATATCTTTATCCAAAACATAGGTACAATGCCATTGTCACAACTAATAATATTAACAATTTCCTTATGATGTCCTATCGGAGAAGGCAGTGGCACCCCACTCCAGTGCTCTTGCCTGGAAAATCCCATGGACGGAGGAGCCTGGTGGGCTGCAGCCCATGGGGTCGCTAAGAGTCGGACACAACTGAGCGACTTCACTTTCACTTTTCTCTTTCATGCATTGGAGAAGGAAATGGCAACCTACTCCAGTGTTCTTGCCTGGAGAATTCCAAGGACTGGGAGCCTGGTAGGCTGCCCTTTATGGGGTCGCATAGAGTTGGACATGACTGAAGCGACTTAGCAGCAGCAGCAGCAATGATATCCTATAGTTAGAAATGTTTAGACTTTTCTGTCTCCAAAATGTTTTTCACAGTTGGATTGTTTGCATTAAGTTTCAGATAAAGTCCTCATGTTGCAATTGAAAGTTATGTCTCTTAAGCTGAGTCATTTATTCTGAAAAGTCTCCTCCCTGTTCATGTCTTACATTTGATGAAGGATCCATGTCATTTAATCTTTCCCTCATTCTTTGTTTGGCTCATAGCATCTTTTTGATTTTGTTTAACCCCTAACTTTCTTGTAAACTGATCATTAGTTCCAGAGGCTTTTTTAGTGAGCATTCTTCATAGTAGGTGAGGCATTCTTTCTACTGCATATCATTAATTCACTGTTACTAATGCTATGATTGGTCAGTGATTTTAGGTGTTGGCAGTCTTATCTGGCTATTATAAACATCCTGTCAATTTTCACTCTGATTTTAGCCCCCACTAGTGATTGTTGCCTGCTTCATTGTATAAGGATTACAAAATAGTTTTTTAATTATATCACTCCTACTACATTTATTAGTTGAAATTCTTTATATTTAATGACTCTGCAATACAGAAATGCAGAATAAATTATTATTTCCCCCCTGACTTTGCTGGTGTTTAGAATAATGGGTTGGTGTGACAGGAAGCTCTTAAAATGACCAATGAAGTTTTTTGTTTGTTGTTGTTTTAGTTGTTTTAGTGTCATGGATTTTTATGTATTATTTGTGTCTTCATCTGTTGTGGTTGCTGTTGGTGATACTTTAATTGTCTCATCTTTGAGCGTTTGGAGTCTCTTCAGATGGACTTCTATGTTCTTTTGATAACTTCATTACTTTTTGTCACAAGGAATCTCAGGTTTATCTTGTACATTTCTTGTCCCAGACTTGGAATCAGATATTTCTTCTGGAAGCCCTGGTTTCTTCAAGTGAGAAATGGTTTTCAGAAATCACAGTCGGGATATTAGGGGTATTACTTGCTACTGGTTTCATTATTGCCTATAGATATTTTTAATGCTTAGACTCAGGAAATGATTGTTTTTTGTTTGTTTGTTAAAGAAAAGAAATAAATAGATGACTTTTACTGATATTTCCAATTTCCATAAAAATTACAGAGATTTAAAAAAAAGTATTTTATTTATTTACTTTTGGCTACGTTGGTTCTTTCTTGCTGTACAGGCTTTTTTTCTCTTGTTGTGGCCAACAGGGGCTACTCTGTTGGGGCCGAGTTGGGTGTGCCGGCTTCTCATTGCAGCGTCGTCTTTTGTGGAGCATGGGCGCTAAGGTGTGTGGGCTTAGTTGCGACTCCTGGCACTGGAGCACAGGCTCACTAGCTGTGGTGCATGGGCTGTGTTGCTCTAGAGCATGTGGCATTTTCCTGGGCCAGGAATTGAACCCACATCTCTGCGTTGGCAGGTGGAGTCTTTACCACTGAGCCACCAGGGAAGCCCCAGAGTTTTGATTTTGACTTATTTTATAATATTTGTATCTTTTTTATTTCATGCTAAAAATCCTTTATGCTAAAAATACTCTTAACAACTTAAGCATATATTGCATATAACATATATACATTTTGAAATAATACATCTTACGAGTCATAAGAAGACTAATTAATGCAACTTAAGATTCCTTTATGTTATTTTTGTCCTTAGGCTATATTCCACTAGGGATATAAGAACAGAATACTTACTTTAAATTGGCTTGAAATAATTGTTCCTATGTGTTTATTCTGCCAACCTGAAAAACAGGTCATTTACTTCACTTAGCTTTTGATTTTTCAGGAATACTCTAATTTTTCCTTATTAATTTTTTGATATAAAATATTTACATTGTTTCAAAATGCTAGGGGTATTTTTTTTTAAAAGATGCTGCTGTCTGACACATCATAATTCTCCTCATATTCTATCACTAAATAAAGCAATGTATCATTTTACCATATGTTTTAAAATTTAATATCTGCTTGTATGAGTTTTTAAGGTTCAAGTTTAAAAGTCAGTGGATGGCTGCTAGATGGCAGTAAATAGTTCTTGTTTATATTATTGCTTCTTAGAATGTCCAATGTTTTACTGGATTTTGTCATGAGAAGGCAAATGGATATATAATTGCTTAAAAGATGTGATTGTGATGTTTGCAGATAATCAGTAAATAATTCCACCCTCCTCCCTAGTCAATTAACAACTATTTAAAGATGTCTTACAGGCTGATGTATTGCAATCACAACACTGAGTCAAACTTTTAGATTATGTGGCTTAAATTTGCCAGATGGGGCACTTTGCTCTTGGAGGAGAAAGAAGAAATCTTATCCCAAAAGTTTTTTGTATGTGTAATTTTGCTGAATGCCTGGCTGCCATGGAAATAGACGTTAAAATAAGCTCTTGAGTAGGTAGGCGGTGACGAAACCAGCCGTGCTGCTGTGCTGGGCGCTAGACTTCTTTTGGCCCTGCCTTTCTCTCATCCTTCCTCTTTGTTTGTTTTTTCAGTATCTATGCTTTTAGAATATTCTGTGTGCTGGCTTACGTAAGTTCCATCAGTCATTTGCTTTTGCTTACATTGGTACTGTTTAGATAAGTAAGATATTTTATCTCATAGGTTATTGAATTGACTTTTTTTTTTTTAAAGTAAATTCTTACTGATTTACTATAGTTAAGGGGTATAGACTGGTATATTGATGGTGTTGGTTTTTTTTTTTTTTTTCNCAGTGGATGGCTGCTAGATGGCAGTAAATAGTTCTTGTTTATATTATTGCTTCTTAGAATTTCCAATGTTTTACTGGATTTTGTCATGAGAAGGCAAATGGATATATAATTGCTTAAAAGATGTGATTGTGATGTTTGCAGATAATCAGTAAATAATTCCACCCTCCTCCCTAGTCAATTAACAACTATTTAAAGATGTCTTACAGGCTGATGTATTGCAATCACAACACTGAGTCAAACTTTTAGATTATGTGGCTTAAATTTGCCAGATGGGGCACTTTTCTATTGGAGGAGAAAGAAGGAATCTTATCCCAAAAGTTTTTTGTATGTGTAATTTTGCTGAATGCCTGGCTGCCATGGAAATAGACGTTAAAATAAGCTCTTGAGTAGGTAGGCGGTGACGAAACCAGCCGTGCTGCTGTGCTGGACGCTAGACTTCTTTTGGCCCTGCCTTTCTCTCATCCTTCCTCTTTGTTTGTTTTTTCAGTGTCTATGCTTTTAGAATATTCTGTGTGCTGGCTTACGTAAGTTCCATCAGTCATTTGCTTTTGCTTACATTGGTACTGTTTAGATAAGTAAGATATTTTATCTCATAGGTTATTGAATTGACTTTTTTTTTTTTAAAGTAAATTCTTACTGATTTACTATAGTTAAGGGGTATAGACTGGTATATTGATGGTGTTGGTTTTTTTTTTTTTTTTCTTTTAAGCAGTTTTATTGAAGTGGGCACATTAGGTGTTAATGCTTCTTGGAAAAGGTCTGGAAGGACCTGTATCAAGTTGTTAATGGTGTGGGAGTATAGAAAATGTTTAGTGTCTATTTTGTATTGTTAAGATGTTTGATTTTTTTAAAATCAAATGTGTACTGCTTCATTAACTGTAAAATTTTCCACTTCCAAAAAGTTTGTTAGTGATCAGTAATTCAAATGTATAAAAATCTGAGGAAAAGTAGAAATCCTCTGTTATTTCATATATATATATATTTGGCTTTGACTCTGACATTAAATTACGTAATGTTGGTCCTTAGTTACTGTACCTAGATACCAAGGCTAACACTGTTTATATCACAGTCTTGTTATGAGGTTAAATGGGATAATGTTACTAAAGCATAATGCCTGGCACGTGATGAGTGAGTAGGGAAGTCTTTGTAGATGCTCTGTAGGTCTTAGGGTTATAGCTGTGTACGTATGAGGAGTGTATTGTGGAATCTTACAAGAGCTTTGTCTTCATGTGAGCTCACTACCTTTTCTTGGCACTTCAACTTTTCTTCCTTGTATGTATATTCCCAGAGGACTCATTTCCAGTTTTTCTGCCCAACAGAGACTTTGGGTCCACTTTATACCTGTTGTGTTACTGTTACCTACAAATTGGTGTATTCATTTATCTTTCTCAGTAAAGTGTAAGAAGTCAGAATTCAGGTTTTATAGGTATCCTTGATGAATTGACCTCCTCATTATCAAGCTGGGTCATGTGATTTTAAAAAGAGGTTTTTTTGGTTTGTTTCTTCCAGATGTCACACCAGGGATGTTTGGAATTTTCAAGAGCCTTTGTCTATACGTAAATCAATAGCTTTGGAAATGAATATTTGGAACTGTTCTCAGAATATTACACATATGAGGTTTTTGTAGGCATATGTCTACAAACACTTCACAAAGGCAAACTCTAAGGGACAATCAGGATGACTGCAAAGCTATGTCACATATAATATGTAATGAAATACAGAAGCATATAACTTATTTGCAGATATATTCATATTGTTGAAGTCCAAATATCTATTTTTTTCATTTAACTTTTCTAATGGTTAAAACACTTATGTGGCCGATAAGTTTTTAAAAATACATAAAGTAATATAGTAAAAAAAAACTTGCATCTCATCTTTTCCCTCCATTTTTGGAATTTCCTTCTTTCTGCTGTTGTTTATCATGCATCATCATCATTCTGGTATTTCCTGTGTAGAGAAAAACAAACACAGGTTTGCCTTCTTATTCCTCTCTCTCTCTCTTTTTTTACCTTCAGTTTTTAAGTCATACTTACTATTCTGCACTTTGCAGATTTGTCACTTAACACATCTGGGAAATGTTTCTATACCAGTACATAGAGAGTGCCCTCATCCATGTATCCTCTTACCACTCTTTTTGAGGTATAATTTTTACACCAAAAAATTAAACCATTATAAATGTAAAAACCAGTGATTTTAAAATAAATGCAGAGTTATGCCTTTATCACCACAGTCCAGTTGTAGAACCTTTTTATCACCCCTAAAAAGTTCCTTCTGCCCATGTGCAGTCAGTGCTTACTCCCATCTTTAGCCTCAGGTGACCCTGGAGCACCACACTTGTTTTTGCCAGCTCTGTGCTAGTCAGCTCTATGGATGTGATGTAGTTTTTGAAAGCCACTCCCCTATTTTTGGATGTTTGGGTTGCTGTTGGCCTTTTTTTTTTTTTTTTTTTTTTTTTT
>SJYA01003119.1:558815-582966 GCA_006410615.1 Neotragus moschatus
TCTTTCCTTTTTTTTTGGTTGTTTTGGTTGCTGTTGGCTTTTTTTTTTTTTTTTTTTTTTTTGCAAACAATTCTGAGATGAGGTAACTTTATATATACATTATTTCATAACCTATGCAAGAGTATCTATAGGATAAGTTTCCAGGAGTAGGGTTACTGATTTAAAGGGTGTATATACATTTTTTAAAAAGAATTATTGCAGGTTTTTCCCCATATAAGTTATACAGACTTACATTCTCCACTGCAGCATAATTGTTTGTTTTCCCAAACATTACCAGCCAAGTATGTTACCAGATTTCTGAACTTCTGCCAATCTGCTAGTGGAAAATGGTATCTTGGAGTCATTTTATTTGCATTTCTGTTATAAATGACTTTGATCTTCTTTTTTATACATTTAAGGGCCATTTACTTGTATTTATTTTTATGTGAACTACTTTTTTTTTTTTCAATTAAGAATTTTTTTTTTTTTCCATCTCAGATGTACATGAGTTCAACTATCTCTTCTTATGTTCATTTTTCTGTTCAGTAGTTAGTCCTTTTAAAAATGACTCATTTCTAGGTGTTCTTTAAAATCAGAGATTAACTCTTTGTAGAGATATGAATTATAATCCTTTTAGAGTTTGTCATTTGTGTTTCGATTTGCTTGCTTTGTGTAGTTTTTGTTTGTCATGTAGTTTTTTATTGATAAATTTATCAATATTTCCTTTTATAGCTTCTGAACTTTCAGTTTATTAATTATTTAAAGTAAGGCCTATATTGAATATCCTTCCAAGGTCATTAACTCATCACCAGTTTGAATTAAGTTAGAGATTTAGCCAGATCTACTGACTTGCATCTGTGACAAATACCTTTGAACATGTTTTCTGACATATACAAGTATATCTGTTGGATAAATTTTGGTGTATATTCTTGGGACTGTGGATATGCTTGTTTTTAAAATCTTGACAGTCACCATCACACTGAATCCATGTTTTTTCCAAGATCATTAAGATGCATAATTGCTAATTACAGGTGAGGAAGTTAACGGTGATTTGTGTTCAAGGCGCCAGATTGTGAGACTCTTGCAGTACTACTAGAAAAGCTTGGGTCAAAAATAGAATGTGACAGTGTGAAAGTGTTAGTTGCTCAGTTATGTGTGACTCTTTGCCACCTTATGGACGGACTGTAGCCCACCAGGCTCCTCTGTGCATTGGATTGTCCAGGCCAGAATACTGGAGTGGGTTGCCATGCCCTCTTCCAGGGGATCCTGTTGGACTAGGGATCAAACCCCTGTCTCTTACATCAGAGACATTGACAGGCAGGTTATTTTCCACTAGTGCCACCTGGGAAGCCCCCCAGAATAGAATACTTGGTTGTAAATAATAATCTTTTACCATTATGTATTGATCTTCATGACAACAGAATTATATTTTAGAAATTCTTGAAGAATTTCCATGATCTCTTAAAGTACCAGTTCTGCATTGTCCTTCTTGACATTTGCCCTAGAGCACCACTTGTACAGGTGCACGAGGAAGCATGTTCTAATTATGTTTATTGCAGCCTGTTCGTGATATTGAAAAACTGGACACCACTTACATCGTTAGTAGAAAAGGTGAACCATTGTAAATTCCTACAATGTATATCACAAAAGTAATTTGATAGTATTTACTGACTGGAAAGATCTCCATTACATTTTTTCTGTGAAAGAAACAAATTTGAAAGGCAGTGTGTTAAATATAGTACCAATTATGAAAAATATATTCACAGAAATCCTATATATGGACACATAGACATGAATATAAATGGAAAATTCTGGAAAAAATCTGGAAAGACATATTTCCAAATGATAAAAGTGATTACCAGTGGGAAGTGGTTTGGGATTGTGTATGGTAATTTAGAACTCTCTTTTAAAGTTTTATTTATTTATACAAGGATAAGATATTCATAGACTGTGTAGCTAAAAGCTAATTTTACACATACTTTGGCAATAAAAGTATGTTGTATTGTACATATATCCTTGTAAATGCAGTGTAAGGGGACTGGAAGGATAGTATGAATAGAAGACAGTAGTCTTGTTGATGAGGGAGGTGAGAAGAGAAATGAAAAACTGTGTGTACTTTTGTGTACTTCTATATTTCTTTATTTTCATAAAGCAAATGATGAATTCATGTGTTAATGTCTGTGATGGAAAAAGTAAATTCTTTGAGACCAAGAATTCAATCAGAATATGATTTCATTTTGTCAGGCTCATTTAATAGTTCTTAATGAAAATACTAGTTGCTAGTTGAATCACTAGGTAGAGAATAAAGATACATTTTACTAGTTTGCAGATTTATTTACTTGATATGATGTGTTTTCATCACTTTAGGGCAAATACAAGAATAAAAAATAAGTAAACCTTTTCTCATATACCATCATAAATACTAGTTGTTTCTAATAAAATGCAGGATAGTAAATACAGAGTTGTTCTCTTCACTTATATCCTCATCTGAAATTTTCTCTTCTTCTCATCTTTTCTTCTAAAACTTCTCCTGCAGTCTGGATATCTCTCTAGTTCAGTTTTCTTAGTTTACTGGCCCAGGATCAGATCTATTCTTATGAAATGGGAATTAGCAGTAATGTTTCCAGTCAGTCGTTCTTTCTCTGTCTACCTTATGTTTTGTTCCAGATTATGGCAAGAAATAACTGGAGTAACAGGCAAATTTGGCCTGGGAGTACAGAATGAAGCAGGGCAAAGGCTAATAGAGTTTTCCCAAGAGAATGCACTGATCATAGCAAACATGTTTTTACAGCAACACAAGAGAAGACTCTACACATGGACATCACCAGATGGTCAATACCGAAATCAGATTGATTATATTCTTTGCAACGAAAGATGGAGAAGCTCTATACAGTCAGCAAAAGCAAGACCAGGAGCTGACTGTGGCTCAGATCATGAACTCTTTATTGCCAAATTCAAATTTACATTGAAGAAAGCAGGGAAAACCACTGGACCATTCAGGTATGACCTAAATCAAATCCTTTAGGATTGTACAGTGAAAGTGACAAATAGATTCAAGGGATTAGACGTAATAGAGTGCCTGAAGAACTATGGACAGAGTTTTGTGAGATTGTACAGGAGACAGGGATCAAGACTATCCGCAAGAAAAAGAAATGCGAAAAGGCAAAATGGTTATCTGAGGAGGCCTTAAAAATAGTTGTGAAAAGAAAAGAAGCAAAGGGCAAAGGAGAAAAGGAAAGATATACCCATTCAAATGCAGAGTTCCAAAGAATAGCAAGGAGAGATAAGAAAGCCTTTCTCAGTGATCAATGCAAAGAAATAGAGGAAAACAATAGAATGGGAATGGCTAGAGATCTCTTCAGGAAAATTAGCGATACCAAGGGAACATTTCACTCAAAGATGGGCACAATAAAGGACAGAAATGGTATGGACCTAACAGAAGCAGAAGATATTAAGAAGAGGTGGCAAGAATACAGAAGAACTATACAAAAAAGATCTTCACGACCCAGGTAANAGAATGGGAAAGACTAGAGATCTCTTCAAGAAAATTAGAGATACCAAGGGAACATTTCATGCAAAGATGGGCTCAATAAAGGACAGAAATGGTATGGACCTAACAGAAGCAGAAGATATTAAGAAGAGGTGGCAAGAATACAGAAGAACTATACAAAAAAGATCTTCACGACCCAGGTAATCACAATGGAATGATATCTCATCTAAGGCCAGACATACTGGAATGTGAAGTCAAGTTGGCCTTAGGAAGTGTCACTACAAACAAAGCTAGTAGAGGTGATAGGATGTTGAGCTATTTCAAATCCTAAAAGATGATGCTGTGAAAGTGCTGCACTCAACATGCTAGCAAATTTGGAAAACTCAGCAGTGGCCACAGGACTGGAAAAGGTTAGTTTTCATTCCAATCCTAAAGAAAGGCAATGCCAAAGAATGCTCAAACTACCACACAATTGCACTTATCTCACACACTAGCAAAATAGTACTCAAAATTCTCCAAGCCAGGCTTCAACAGTATGTGAACTGTGAAGTTCCAGATGTTCAAGCTGATTTTCGAAAAGGCAGAGGAACCAGAGATCAAATTGTCAACATCCTCTGGATCATCGAAAAAGCAAGAGCATTCCAGAAAAACATCCACTTCTGCTTTATTGATTACTCCAAAGCCTTTACCTGTGTGGATCACAACAAACTATGGAAAATTCTTAAAGAGATGGGAATACCAGACCACCTGATCTGCCTTCTGAGAAATCTGTTTGCAGGTCAAGAAACAACAGTTAGAGCTGGACATGGAACAACAGACTGGTTCCAAATCAGGAAAGGAGTATGTCAAGGCTGTTTATTGTCATCCTGTTTATTTAACTTATGTGCAGAGTACATCATGAGAAATGCCAGGCTGGATGAAGCACAAGCTAATCAAGATTGCTGGGAGAAATAATCACTCACCTCAGATATGGAGATGACACCACACTTATGGTAGAAAGTGAAGAACTGAAGAGCCTCTTGATGAAAGTGAAAGAAGAGAGTGAAAAGGTTAACTTTAAAGCTCAACATTCAGAAAACTAAGATCATGGCATTTGGTCCCCATCACTTCATGGCAAATAGTTGGGGAAACAGTGAGCAACTTTATTTTTGGGGGCTCCAAATTCAGTGCAGATGGTGGCTACAGCCATGAAATTTAAAAATGCTTGCTTCTTGGAAGAAAAGTTATGACCAACCTAAGACAGCATATTCAAAAGCAGAGACATTACTTTGCCAACAAAGGTCTGTCTAGTCAAGGCTGTGGTTTTTCCAGTAGTCATGTATGGATGTGAGAGTTGGACTATAAAGAAAGCTGAGTGCTGAAGAATGGATGCTTTTGAACTATGGTGTTGGAAAAGACTCTTGAGAGTCCCTTGAACTGCACGGAGATCCAACCAGTTCATCCTAAAGGAAATCAGTCCTGAGTATTCATTGGAAGGACTGATGTTGAAGCCGAAACTCCAATACTTTGGCCGCCTGATGCAAAGAACTGACTCATTTGCAAAGACCCTGATGCTGGGAAAGATTGAAGACAGAGGATGAGATGGTTGGATGGCATCACTGACTCAATGGACATGATTTTGAATAAACTCCAGGAGTTGGTGATGGACAGGGAGGCCTGGCGTGCTGCAGTCCGTGGGGTCACAGAGAGTCAGACACAACTGAACAACTAAACTGAACTGAATGGTCTCTCGATTCTGTGTTGTGTTCTTCTAGTTCTTCCATATTCCACATGGCAGCCACAGTGATCTAAGACCTACATCAGATTACGTCAATCCTACGCACAGAATTTTGTAATGGTTCTGTTGCTGTCAGGTCCTGCTTGTCTGTTGGTGTCAAAATGCTTCTCAATATAATCATTAATAATTACAGCTTCTGTATTGCCACATTTCCCCTTGCACTCCAGTTCTCCAGAGTGTATTTCTCATTACAGACTGTCTGAATGAACATCTTGATTCCTTTTCCTTGACCACCTTCCCTGATAGCCTAAGACTGATTTGTCTCCCTTTATACAGAACGTGGTCACAGTAGTTATCCATGTGCTATAATTTCTCACTTGTTTAACTGACGCCTCCACTAGACTTCATCTCAGATTGTGAACCCCATTCCTATTCAGTTCCTGTATTTTATCAGCTTTAGGTCAAATATGTGAATCAGTGGATGGTTAATCTTACCATGCATGCCCCTCAGGCGTTTTCTTCTTACCCTTCGCTTATTCTTTCTCCACTAGCGATAGAGGGAGTAGAAGAAAGGGAAATGGGTAGAGGAAAAAGGAAACAGGAAAAGAGAAGGAAAGTTTACTGCTGGGTTTTAGTATTATACCTAATCCTCCCCCCCCCCACACACACACTTCAAGGATAAAATAATTTGTCATTATTACAAAGGATGGACAGTTCCTTTTCCAGTTTCAGATTTCTGGGCAAATGAGATGGTTTTTAGTTTGAAAACTAAAAAGGTAATATTTGTATGCTGAAGTATTAAGAGAAATTGCACTGATGCCTGCCATTTACTTTAAAGTCCCTGTCCTATAATTCCAGCATCTGCCACAGCTGTGTCTGGTTCTGATACATGGTGTCTTTCTTCAAACCCGGTGAGCGTGCTTTGTAATTTTTCTTAAACGCTGGACATGATGTACTGAGTAAAAGGAACTGAGGCCTTTAATAGGTGGGTTTATGTTTATTGTATGAAAGCTAAGCTTTGTTTACTGTTGGTATAGCTGTAGATGTCAGGCTAAAATTTCCTTTGGTGTCCTTGCTTTTGTCTTCGGCTTTTCCTAGAGATTTCTTAAGTGAGTCTGATAGGTGCAGTTCTTTCATTTGTAATCCGCTGTTCCTATGCAAGAGTTCTCCGATACAAGCCAAGGTGTGGGGGAAGGGGATGAGTTCCATAGCCCTGTGATCAGGTCTCGTTCTTTGGTGCACTGGTGTCCCTTGGCTATGACCTTCTCAGGTGCTTCTCCTTAGATGAGACTGGAAGGCTTGAGGGGGCTGGAGTTGGGTATTTTACTTAGCCAGGTCAGTTAGCTAGCTAGCTAGCTAAGTCACTTCAGTCGTGTCCGACTCTGTGCAACCAGAGTGGGTTGCCATTTCCTTCTCCAAGGCATAAAAATGAAAAGTGAAAGTGAAGTTGCTCAGTTGTGTCTGACTCTTAGCAACCCCATGGAGTGCAGCCCACCAGGTTCCTCCATCCATGGGATTTTCCAGGCAAGAGTACTGGAGTGGGGTGCCATTCCCTTCTTCGAGCCAGGTCAGTTAGGCTCTAGTAAAACCCCAACAGGTTAGGCTCTGATTGTTTCTCTTGAGGGCAAGTTTTGTTAAGAAGAATAGAGTGCTTTGGCCATGTTTCAAATCGGGTAAAAAAGTTCTCTGTCCCTGCCTGAGCATCAGGGAGATTTTTCTCTGATCTTCGCTGTAAGAACCTCATTTCCTCTGTGAGTCCTCATTTTCAGTGCCTGAAAGCGTGGGGGCTCCCTGAATACTGAGTCCCCTTGGAGTTTTTAACTCTCACGAAGTCCACAGTGAGCCTCCAGCACTTCGTCACCGACACCTGACTAGCTCCAGCAGGGGTTTCTTTTCCTGCGCTCCTGCTTCTCTGATAAATTGTGGTTTTCTGTATTTGCCTGTTTGTCTCCAATTTGGGGGCAGTGGTTGGTTCTGTAACCTCAGTTCTCTAATAGGTCTAAGAAGACTGCTGCTATTCAGTTTGGTTTTTTTCTTGTGGGAATGGGAGTGATGACTACTGATCTCCTTACAGGCTAGATGGGAAACTGCAAGTCCTTAGCCATTTTCTTTAACTATGAGTGGCTCACAGATAGGTGGAGGGATGGTGGAAAGATACATCATGAAGTAAGTAGAGTGAAAACACTGATGGGAGAATCTGTGTGCTCTGACCAACAAAAGGTAAGACCAATACAGATCATTGTCTAGAAACTCAGAAAAGCCTTTATATTTGAGCAAAACTTTGTCAAATGAATAGGAGTTTCCAGATGGAAAACTAGAAGGCGGGATGCTCTGCGGCCAGAGGCCCTTTGTGCTGGGAGAATTGAAAGTGGTGAAAGCCTGGCATGACTGGAACACAGAGGCTATTCCTGCCCGATTCTTGCTTCTGAATATTTGATTAGAATCCACTTTCCAGTACCCACACCTCTCTAGTTCCTTGCTTCAGGCCCAGTACTTGCAGTTGGAGTGCTCATCTTTTACTTTGGGCTAACCCTCAGCCAAGCATCTTGGTGGGGTTTTCATAAGGAAACAAAAAGGTTCCGGGGGCATTATAATACAGTATAAAAGTCTTTCAAACTGTTTTGAACACAAATTTTGTGTAACAGCCCCATATCATATATACACACATAAACAATGGAAACACACATTTCACAAAGTAATAATTACGCCATGTTTATTTCACTCTGGTATTTTCTGATCTTTTCTACTTCATTTTTAAAAACTGCTAGTGAGGACCCTCCAGATTCCATTCACAGTCCGTTAAGAGGGTTTGACTCACAGTTTGCAAACTGCTTGTGTAAGGGAATGGTGATACATCTGGTAGTACTCTCAAAGTACTGCCAGAATTATCCCCCAATTTTTTATTCAATTGTAAATGGTATCATTTTAAAATTTTAATTTCTGATTGTTTTGTATATAGGAATACAGTTGATTTAGCTATGTTGATTATGAACCCTGTGATCTTGCTAAAACCACTTAGTATTAGTTAGTTCCATGGGTTTTTTCTATAGATTATCATGTCTGTTTTAAATGTTTCATAGGCTTCACCAGTGAAGCTTTTTGGGTATGGTTTTCTTTGTGAGAAAGTTTTACACTGCAGATTCAGTTTTTAAAATAGATCGTCTATTTCAGTTTTCATTTCTTACTGAGTGTGTTGCTGTTGTAGTTTCTGTCTTTCAAGGGATTTGTCCATTTTCTCTAAATTGTTGAATTTATTGGCATGAAATTGATCATAATATTCCTTTATTATCCTTTTAGTACTTGTACACTCTGTAGTGATATCACTTCCTTTATTCCTGATAATGGTAACTTGCATCTGTCCTCTTTTTTCATGATCCATTTGTCTAGATTAGCAATTTTGTTGATCTCAAGAAGTCAGATTTTGTTTCTTGATTTTCTCTATTTTTCTATTTTCATTAATATTCATGTTAATTTTTATATCTTCTACTTACTTCCGGTTTAATTTGTTGTTTTCTTCCTAGTTTCTTAAGGTACAAGTTGAAGGTCATTGATTTGAAAAGTTCCTTTTTTAATGTACATGTTTAGTGCTATAAATATACGCCTAAGTGCTGCTTTAGCAATGTCCCATACTTTGCAATGTGTTGTGTTTTTGTTTTCATTTTGTTCAGAATACTTTTTAATTTTCCATTTTATTTCTTCATTTACTCATGGGTTATTTGGACATGTGTTGCTAAATTTCCAAATGTTTGTAGACTTTTCAGAGATCTTTCTGTTATTGGTTTCTAAGTTAATTCCATTTTGGTCATACTTTGTGTAACTTAAATGCTTTCAAACTTACCTGATACTTAATTGTGACTCAGAATATATTCTTGGTAAATGTTTTGTGCGCGTTTGAGGAGAATGTGTATTTTCTTTGTGTTGGGTTCAGGTTGAGTTTGTTGATAGCGTTATTTACTTTTGCTTGGGATTTGTTGAACTTCTTGGATCCCTGCTGCTGCTAAGTCGCTTCAGTCGTGTCCAACTCTGTGTGACCCCATAGATGGCAGTCCACCAGACTCCCCCGTCCCTGGGATTATCCAGGCAAGAACACTGGAGTGGGTTGCCATTTCCTTCTCCAATGTGTGAAAGTGAAAAGTGAAAGTAAAGTCTCTCAGTTGTGTCCGACTCCTAGCAACCCTATGGACTGTAGCCCACCAGGCTCCTCTCTCCATAGGATTTTCCAGGCAAGAGTACTGGAGTGGGTTGCCATTTTTGGAAAACAATTTGGCTATAATTTCTTGAAAAATTCTTTATTTTTTTCTTTTAGACTTTTGAAAGTTGTGCGGCACCTTCCTCATGCTCCTCTCACTTTTTGCAGAGAGGTGGGGTTCTTTTTTCTGTATATTTTAAATAATTTCTATTACTGTGTCTTCAAGTTCACTGATCTTTTCTTCATCTAGTGTTTTTTAATCTCAGACTTTGTAGTTTTCATATTTAGAAATTTAAAAATAGTTTCTATTGTCTCTGACTTTTTGAACATATGAAATACACTTACAAGTAATTGATGTCCTTAGGTGCTAATTCTAACGTTTGTGACAGTTCTGGATCAGTTTTGAGTGATCAGTTATTCTCACTGTGGATCGTGTTTTCCTACCTCTTATGCCTTTTAATCTTTGGTTGGATGCCAGATATTGTGAATTTTGCCATTTTGGGTACTGGATATTTCTACAGTTCTATAAATCTTCCTGGACTTTTTCTTAGAATGTAAAGTTACTTGGATACAGTTTGATCTTTTGGGATCTTACTTTTAAAATTTGTTAGGCAGGTCAGGAGCTCAGACAAGGGCTATTTAATTATTTTCTGCTACTAAGATGAGACCTTCCTGAGTACACTACCCAGTGTCCCATAAATTATGAGTCTCTTTAGTCTGGCTGGCAGGAATAGACACTTTCTTTGGCTTCATGTAAACATCAGGCTCTGTTCCATTTAATCCTTTCTGGCGGTTCTTTGCTTGGCCTTGGTTGGTTTCCTCCCGTGCATGTGCTGGTAAGTCCTCTGCTGAATTGTTGAGGGCAACTCTTGGCAAATCTCCAGGATTCTCTTTCTGTGCAGCATTCTCCTTCCTGGTAGTCTGTTGTAGGAATTCTGGCTACTTTGGCCTCTCTAGACTCTTATCTCTGCTTCTTCAAAGAAGTCCTAGACTTTTGCCTCAGTTCCCTCATTGTTCCATGGCCTGCTAGCTCTCAGGGCAGTAAAGTAAAAAAGTGAAAGTCACTCAGTCGTGTCTGACTCCTTGTGATCCAGGCCAGAATACTGGAGTGGGTAGCTGTTCCCTTCTCCAGGGTGTCTTCCCAGCCCAGGGATTGAACCCAGGTCTCCTGCATTGCAGGCACATTCTACTGTCTGAGCCACCAGGGAAACTTTTACTCACCTTATTTGTTTTCTGTCTTTTAAAGAATCTGTCCTTTTTTGCCTGACGTTCAGTGACTTGAAAGCAGTGTGTTTAAAGAATTTTGTTTTTTGTTTTAGGCTGGAGAGTGAATCTGGTTGCTTGTTACTCCATTTTGGCTGAAAGAGGAGACTAATAAGTTCTTTAAAAGAAATCTGTTGAAGAAATTACCAGTTTAGGGCATTCTGTTCATGGGATTGGGGCTGATAATATTAAGTTTGTGAGTTAGACAAAAGGTCAGGTTGTCATTAAGAGTTTCATTCCTTTATGTATTTATTCCTCTATTTACTTGTAACTTCTTTTACATTATCTCACTGAGATTATGGAAGCATTTAGGTTAGTGTCATAAATGTTACTTTAGGATTTTATGCTGATGATAGTTAATAGAAGGTTTGCATTTTTTGGTAATAATTTGAATAGCTGACAGAGGATGAGATGGTTGGATAGCATCACCAACTCGATGGACATGAGTTTGAGCGAGCTCCGGGAGTTGGTGATGGACAGGGAGGCCTGGCATGCTGCAGTCCCTGGGGCTGCAAAGAGTCAGACACGACTGAGGGCTGAACTATATTGTACTGAATGGCTGTATTACTTGAGGCTACTGTAAAACTTAGCTTCTGGGGAACTTTTGGGAAAAGTGAGTCACTTCTAGATACTCAGTACATTTGGTACCTTTTTCTAATGTCAGGCCTTAAACTTTTTGACTGGAACTCTTAAATAATGTCTTGGTATTTCAGTATTGTCTAAAAGATTGTTGTAAACTTAATTTGACCCTATTCTTGATGATAGTGACTGTATTATTGATAAACCTTCGTGCCCACTTAAATCTGAGATGTAAGAGTAAGTACAGAAGTATTTATACATTGCCTGTTCTCTGGTTAACCAAATATAGCATTTTAATCTTTGTGTAAGAAGTGCAATTACTTTCTTTTGATAACCAGGGTAATGACAATACAGCCTGTTGACAATAGGGTTAATGACAGTAGGTTATACAGTAAATAGGGAGATTTTGGCACAGTTAAAAACCAAGTTGAGGTGAAAATGTAAGTCATTTACAACTAAATCATTTAATATTTAGTTAAAATAATGAGCAATAGTCACATTATATTTTTAAAGATATTCTTGTCATATAAGTATGAAAGGGTGAAAGCCAGTGAAATAACTAATTGAATTTCACTCTCAGATCAGTTTATCACATTACACCTTAAGATGATTTTACATTGTACTTGGAGATAGAGTGTTAGGCCTTATAGAATTTTTTAAATTTTTTTTTTTACTTTAAAGTATTGTATTGGTTTTGCCATACATTGACATGAATCTACCATGGGTGTTACATGTGTTCCCCATCCTGATCCCCCCTCCCACTTCCCTCCTCATCCCATCCTGTCCCTCTGGGTCATCCCAGTGCATCAGCCCTGAGCACCCTGTATCATGCATCGAACCCGGACTGGCGATTCGTTTCACATGTGATAATATACATGTTTCAATGCTATTCTCCCAAGGCCTTATAAAATTAATGGGGGATTCATTTAAAATACAGGAAGAATTTCATTTCCATAGAGTCTAACTTAATTTTTTTAAGAAAGTACAGTATTGACAAGAAAATGCATAATTGATAACCTTAAACATTAAATACTAAAGTTTAATATTTATAACTTTATAATAAAATAAACATTTCACTTGGTTTCTGGTTATTATAAAAAAAACTCATTATAGAAAATATGGAAAATTTAGAAAAGTAGAAAACAGGAGAAAACGATGGCACCCCACTCCAGTAGGACGGGGGAGCCTGGTGGGCTGCAGTCCACGGGGTCGTGGAGAGTCGGACACGACTGAACGACTTCCCTTTCACTTTTCACTTGCATGCATTGGAGAAGGAAATGGCAACCCACTCCAGTGTTCTTGCCTGGAGAATCCCAGGGATGGGGGAGCCTGGTGGGCTGCCGTCTATGGGGTCGCACAGAGTTGTACATGACTGAAGTGACTTAGCAGCAGCAGCAGACAGAAAAAAGATTACTCATAATTCAGACATTGTAGAGATAACTGCTATTAACATTTTATTATATCCTTTTGAGTCTTTACCTGTGTGTGTGTCTGTGAGTATTTAGAATGGTTGTTATAATTTTTCTTTTAACCATTTTTAACAGTGACTCCTAAGTGAGTAGATATTTTAATTTGTATATTAGTTATAGAGACATTTTTAAATGGTGATAGATTGTTACTACCTGATAGCACAGAATGACACTGAGTAAAAATCTAAATTTAAGCTCTTTTCCTGCCTCTGATTAGCTGTGACCTTAAAACCACTTAAAGTTCTGCCTCTGTTTGCTTTATTAAACCAGTGGGTAATAGTAATTTTCCTATTTGCCTACATAAAGAAAGTGAAAGCATTAGTTACCCAGTCATATCTGACTCTTTGTGACCCCATGGACTGTAACCCGCCAGGTTCCTCTATCCATGGAATTTTCCAGGCCAGAATACTGGAGTGGGTAGCCATTTCCTTCTCTAAGGGATCTTTTCAACCCAGAGATCGAACCCAGGTTTCCTGCATTGCAGGCAGATTCTTTACTGTCTGAGGCATCAAGGAAGCTGACATTTGCCTACAGAGGTTTTGTTTTTTGATGGAAATGAAAGTGCTTTTAAAAGATGTGTTGTCAAATGTATTATTTTGTTATAGTATTGAATAATACATAGGTAGTAAATATTTCCATATCTGATTAAATCTGATTTAACTTTGAGGTTTTCTTGTTCTCTCCCTTTCTCCCATTTTAATTAGGTAATCTTTATGAAAAACCATGCCACAATAGAAATTCATATTTTTTAGATCTCTTGGAAGCACAGGCTTTACTGTGTGTATGTATATATCTAAAAATATATATATACACATATGTGTAGGTTTATCTATATATCTCTAAAAATTCTGTCTTTAATTGCAGGGTCTTCAGAGACCTACAGAAACACTTGTGACTTTGAGGATAACTATCCCTATATATAAAGTAGTCTTCATCCATTGTTTACAGCATCTTTGTTTACCTACTTGTGCTTTCAAAATCTGACACACCCATTGAACTAATTTTCTGTTGACTAAATTTATATTCTGTTCTCCCAAAGTCTAATGAGCAGAAAGTTGCTGTTTTCTAGTTGTATCCGCTGGAGTATTCTAGAGCAAAATATTACCTTCTGTGAGTTAGAGAAAGCAGTGAGGGATAAAATCAGTACAGGGCTAAAGTAAGGCTGTTGAGAATATGAATAAGTCAAGTCAGGTTTGTGAACAGTTTCACGTGATGTCACAGTGTTAAGGGCAGACCCTTGTTAGGCACCATTATGCTTTATGTAGTGATTGTCTTTCTGATGACTTTAATTCCTAACATGCCACCAAATTCTAGTATTTCAATGTTTGTCCTTATTTCATACTGCTGCTGCTGCTAAGTCGCTTCAGTCATGTCTGACTCTGCGGCCCCATAGACGGCCGCCCACCAGGCTCCCCCGTCCCTGGGATTCTCCAGGCAAGAACACTAGAGTGGGTTGCTGTTTCCTTCTCCAATGCATGAAAGTGAAAAGTGGAAGTACAGTCGCTCAGTCGTGTCCAACTCTTCGGGACCCCATGGACTGCAGCGTACCAGGCTCCTCCATCCATGGGATTTTCCAGGGAAGAGTACTGGAGTGGGTTGCCATTGCCTTCTCCATTATTTCATACTAAATCCCCTCTTTCCTGAATCATTGTGCATATCCCAAGGCTATTATTTTACCCAAATTGGAAAGTTTTTTTGTGTGTGTATGATGCAAGAATATATATTTTAAAAGGCATTGTAAACTGCAGTGCATTTGGAAAATATAAGATAATTTATCTTCAGTAAATAGTAAAACTCAATAAACGGTTTTTCACCTTAAGTTTCTGATATATGTGGCACAGAGAATCTGAAGTTCCATGTCAGCTTTACCAGGAATACACACAATATCTAGCTTTATTTTCATCGTGAAGTGTGCACATGAAACCTTTTGGACTTCCCTGGTTGTACTGCCAGTGACTTCTTCAGTCCAGCATGCTCAGGCAGGTTCAGTGGGCGCCTAGTGAAAGGTTTGTTGCCACTTGGAAACAGAGGCTTGGGAATACTGGAGGCCAGTGCTGCAATCCCAGTCCCTCTCCAGCTGCCATTACTGCTGCTTGAAATTTCATTTTTACAAACTCGGGTCCCCGTGTGCCATGCCACCACCACTACTACCAAATAGGAAAGTTTTAAGGATCATTTCTGTGCCTGAGAATTATTCCCTTATTGACAATATTGGTACATAGCAGGGTTAGTAATATATTACTTTCTCTTCATTTATGTCTAGCTCTACATTTCTCCTTGGTCTTTAAATGATATAAAGAAAAGATTTGTTTGATATAACGCAGCCTTCCTAGAGTTGCCGACCACTGAATTAAATATCAAAAACTCCTGCTCACCTTGTGGCATGCTGTATAGAGTTGTCTTGGGGAGAAGTAGTCTGGCGGCAAGTTATCCCTTCAGTCTGTAGAGTCTGTGACTTTTTATTCTGGGCTCATATTTGAAACCATATTGTTTTTTTCCTGTTTTTATATCTTAATATATAAACTAACAGAAGTTACTTAGGGCTCTCTGTAACTTAATTTGAACTGTGAGAGGTCATGACTGTCCTCCCTGAAGTGCTTTCCCAGTATCCTTGAAGTAAGTTTTGCATGTGCCAAAGAGCCAGATTTTAGTGGTCATCCTTCGTCTGGTAACAGCACACCACTTTCCCTTAATGGACTGTCAGTGTAGGTGCCCTGCCCTTTGTGGGTCAAGGACTGAGCGTGTAATACACTTACTGGCTGTATTACAAAGAATAAGAGAATGAAAATGAAATAATATTAAAATCTTTTATATTATTAATGGATCAAGTAAGAATAGTGTAAACATAGCAGATTTGTTGGTCTGGTCAGTGTTTTTAACCCTGTTATGTGACTGTCAGAGAACTCTGAATTGAAGTAAGAGTGTATTGGATCTCCTCAAGGCCACTCTCAGGTTTGGTAATTGGTTGAGAGAACTCACAGGACTTGGTATATAGTTGTACTTAGGCTTAAGGATACAAAGCGTAATCAGCAAAAGGAAAGGATGCTTGGGGTGAAGTGTTGGGGAAGCCAGGTGCAAGCTTTCAGTCTTTCAGTAGTCATAGGACGCAGGTAATTTTTCTAGCAGTGAATTGTGACAACATGTTGCAACTGTTGCCAACAGGAAAGCTTGTTAGAGACACAGCACCTAGGGTGTTTACTGAGGACTAGGAGCCTGGTGGGCTGCAGTCCATGGGATCGTGAAGAGTTAACACGACTGAGCAGCTTCCCTTTCACTTTTCACTTTCATGCATTGGAGAAGGAAACGGCAACCCACTCCAGTGTTCTTGCCTGGAGAATGCCAGGGACAGGGGAGCCTGGTGGGCTGCCGTCTATGGGACCACACAGAGTCAGGCATGACTAAAGCGACTTAGTAGCAGCAGCTGCAGCAGTCACTTAGAAAGCTCGTACTGGGCACATAGTGGAATCAAAGCAGATATTTAGCATAAACTATTATTTGTACAAATAGTTTAGGCACAATGAGCCACTCTTATCAATTAATTGTGAGAACCCTTCAGGTTCCCACAACCTCCCAGATGCCATCCAAGGGCCAACCTTGAAAGTAGGCCAAAAATAGCAGTCAGGCCTGCTGTGTTAACTCTTTTCATAGAGATATCTTAGCTTTCACTTTTCTTCACTTTTTCTCTTTACATTGATAACTTTATCTCAGTTTCTCATTCTTCACTAGAATCTTCTTAAGCCATTTTTCTATATTCTATATTATTTATTTTTTGGTCACGCCATGCCACGCAGCTCGTGGGATCTTAGTTACCAACCAGGGATCGAACCCATGCCCCCTGCAGTGGAAGGGGGGAGACTTAACCACTGGACCACCAGCGAAATCCTGATACTATATTATTTTAAATACATATTTTCATTGCGTTATTTCATTCTGTGTCTGTTACCTGTTTTTTTTTTTTTTGATTATCACCATCATGGCATCTCTCAAGTCTTTAAAGTTTTAGTTGCTCAATTGTGTCTGACTTTTTGTGACCCCATGGACTGTAGCCTGCCAGGCTCCTCTGTCCATGGAATTCTGCAGGCAAGAATAGTGGAGTGGGTAGCCATTTCCTTCTCCACAGATTCTTCCTGATCCAGGGATAGAACTGGGTCTCCTGCATTGCAGGTGGAGTCTACCACTGAGCCGCCCGGAAAGCCCCACATCTTTAAATGGTAGCTGTAATTTCCCAAATTGCTTTCACCTTGGGTGTTCCTCCCATATTATCTTGTACTGTATTAGTCAGGAAACCAAGTAAAGAGTCTGTTAGTTGCTGAATATATCTAGTACAAGTTCCTAGAGAAATAGCCTCTATATATCATTGGTTTTCAAACTGGGGGACATCTGAGTTCTCTGGAAATTTTGTTAAAACACAGATTGCTGATTCTGTCCCCCAGAGTTTCTGATTCAGGATGCCTAGAGTGGGGCCTGAGTCTTTGCATTTCTGACAAGTTCCTGGGTGATGTCAGTGATGTTGGTCCTGGTGGCACACTTTAAAAACCTCTTTTCTCGTTTATGATAACATGTAAACTCATGCACACCAGCATCCTGTGCTCTGTGGAATGTGTGTGCGCATGCCTGACACAGTGCTGAGAGTAAGCGAACAGTTGATGGCACTGTTGTCAACCTGTGTGTGTTGTGCACCTGCTACTTTTCTTTCGATATGTTCGTGGGACACATGCTTATGTAGATCAGCCAGAGAAATGGTTACTAGAAAAGCATACTTTCTTATCTATTTTTAAGATAAATAATAGAGCCCTCATTTTTATGTGCTCAGGGAATCTTCCCCACATCACTTGGAATTTGTCATGTCACCTGGGTAATTACAGTCCAGTGGATTCTTTCTTCAATATTTTCTTGGGGACAGTCGGTTAGCAAGGGAAATGCTAAAATTTAAGAGCTCTATTGGCTTCGCTCTCCAGCTCGGAGTGCTTTATGGAAGGGAGTACCATTGGAATGTTTTTCATGACTTCAGTTGTGTCTGAGGGTCATAAAGTGGCAGTTTAGCTGCTGACAAGATGGGCATGGTCATCATAGAAGACAGCAAGGCGGGTTTGATACTGAAATTCTGAGAATGTACTGATCCACCTAAGGTCTTATTTTCACTGCAGTCTTTCAGAATTGTGAATCAAATTAGTTTGAGGTTTCTGAGATTTTTAATTTGAAAGTTTTGGCAACTCTCCAGCCCCCATCCAAATCATGCTGTCTGGAGTATATGATATTAAATGTGTCCAGTCAGTCTTCTCACTGTCACAGTCCTTGAAGAGTTACTTTAAAAAAAAATTCCTTTTGACAACATTGCTGAACTTGGAGAGCATTGTACTAAGTCAGATAAACCTAACACATATTAGATAGTATCACTTAAAGGTTAGAATATTTTAAAAAATAAGTGAACATATAGATTAATTTGAACTTGTAGGGGGGGCATTCTTTTGTCTTTAAACATTGATTTGTTCTTTTGCTCATTATGTCCAATGGGATAATGAATTTTTGAAGACAGGAAAAATATATTTTGTTTTTTGCGTATTCTGGGCACCTCACCAGGAACTGCCTGCTGATAGTTCAGTTTTGATCTAGTTTGATTGATTGATTGGTTCATTCATTCACTTAACTAGTGTTTTATTGAGTAGTTATTATTTCTACTTTATTCATTTATTTTTTTGTACGTCTTGTGGGATCTTAGTTCTCTAACCAAGTATCAAACCCAGGCCCCAGCAGTGAAAGTGCCAAGTCCTGACTGTGGGGCCTCCAGGGATTCTCTGTCCCTTACTTATTCTTGACTAGCGCTCTGTTTCTTTCTTCTGATTTGGTAAGATATTCTAAGTTTTGAAAAATATGACTGGAAAAAGTAGAGAAGTCTGTTGAAAATAGAAACTATTGTTTTTTTAGTATAAATATATTTTGAATAAGTTGATAAGAGTATAGAGCCAGACCTGTAACGGCCTGTAAGTTGATTTTTAAAAACCAGAAGTTGTATTTTAGTGTTGTTTTCTAATGCTGCTGTAATGACTGATGATCTTCAATAACTTCTTAAAATGTTTTTTCCATAGGAAAGATAACCAAAATGCACCTAATAGTGGTTTCCTTATTGAGGAAGCAGGGTCAGTGGTGTTGGGAGTTTTACAGTTGGTGGTAATCTCAAGAGATGTTTTATTATATTTCTTTCACATCTTAAACATTCGTGACACATATTTTCACATTAAATAACAAAGTTAAAGTGACCATAAAAAAATCTGGTGTTTTACTTTGTATGTCCATATTTTATTATTCTTTATTGGTCTTCTAGAATCTTATGTGTCATGACAGTTTCACTTAAAATTTGAAACTGGAATTGGTTTCCTATTTGTATGGACAGGATCTAAGTCCTAATTAGCCCCGGACATTATGGATGCTCAGTAAATGTAGACTTGATACAACATTTTATGTCTTCTTTCTGATGTGTTTAATTAAGGTTATTTTGGTTACAGTGAAAGAAACCATCTCAATTATTGAAAGCCAAAAAGTGAATTTATTTTATAGATACTGAGTACCTGCAAGTAGAGAGCCCAGTCAGGTTTGAGCAGAGATTTAACTTTTGGAAAGCTAGCAGAAACTGAGTCTAGTGGTTCTCTCAGTCACCTAACAGACACACACGCTCATATGTGTCCTTTTTTTCCTCTACATGTCTGTTCTTTTTTCTTTATTACTGTTTCTCTTTCTTTGCAGACTGGTTTTCTCTCCTCCCTACACATGCCAGAAAATGGCTACACAGGTTTTTATCGCCTTGCTCTACCAGAAAATTGACAAGTCTTTCAGTTTTGAATTCTTAACAGGGAGAAGCTGTTTGGCACACTTTGGATCATATTGCTGACAATCTGTATAATCAAATTCTTGACGGCAAAGCGTATTGCCAGAACATACCTCTTTGTTAAGAGAAATAATCTCTTAATTGATGGTTGTCACATTAGCAGCTTATTCTTTATAAAACTATATGGACTCTTTTTAACTATGAAAATTTGATCATCTCATAAGTTATAAACTGCATTTTAGATTTATCAGCATATGACAATTTTATGTGCAGTAGGTAACTTTATTATATGTTTTTTATATTATATAATTTACTTATAAATATAAATACATGTCATATGTTTACTTTATTACTGTTATCAATTCCACTTTGCAAATGTGAAATTAGGCTTAGAGAAGTTAAATAACATGTCCCAAAGGTCACATGCGGGCTTCTCTGGTGGCTCAGTGGTAAGGAATCCATCTGCTAATGCAGGAAACCCAGGTTTGATCCCTGGTCCAGAAAGATCCCCTGGAGAAGGAAATGGCAACTCACTCCAGTATTCTTGCCTGGGAAATCCCACAGACAGAGAAGCCTGGCGGGCTACTGTCCATGGGGCTGCAAAAGAGTTGGACATGACTTAGCAGCTAAACAGCAATAACAAAGGTCACATAGATGTGGAGTTTGAAACCCGATACTCTTGATTCCAGAGCTCATGCTTTTGACCTCTCAGTATATAAGAGTCCTCCCAATTTATGTGATCTTTGTTTTTGAAATGTGAATAATTTTTACCTTAAGGAAAATCCCATTTAGCAGGGCTTAACTAATGTCTGACTTCTGTGGTTCAATAAATGATTCCTGAATTCCTCTTGTATATAGGTACAATTCTAGGACTGGGATAGCTGAAGATAAGTAAATAAGATGCTGTTTCTGCTTTAAGTTGCTCAATCTAGGAGAGAAGATAGATACAAATCACTGAAATACAATGTGAAATGTTCATCTTCACAGAATGTTTGTACCCATTTGGACCAAGCAAAGCTAGTATTATAGTATGGCAGTATTGTAGCATTGGTTACCAAAAGGGTTACCTTGGGCTCTGAAATTAGAGTGCATTCTATGGCCTAGAATTTCTGTTTATTAAGTATTATGTGGTTCAGTCTCTTTTGCTCACTAGACAAAGATCGGATAGATTTTCAAGTGATCAGAGATTATGATTTGCTTTTGATGCCTTCTTTCAGGGTCTTATCTGTGTATCTGTCTTGTCTGTATATATTTTTTTTGGCTATGCTCTGTGGCTTGTGAAAGCATGAAGTCCTAACCATTGGACTTTTCAGGGAATTCCCAAGGTTGTATTCTTGAGAATATAAAACTGGACAAAAACTTGGTTGGTGAACCAGACAGCCATCAGGTGGGAAAATAGCTGTAGCTTCATGAGTGGTGTAATGAGTCCATCGTTGGTTGGCCCAGGACCCAGATCTCTGTGTGAGGCCCAGTTCTCTGGCAGTAGGAGTTGATATACAGAGGTGGAGTCCTGCAAGCTCCAGAGTGATTCGTCCTGCAAAGCTCTGTTTTGCGCATGGGCAACAGAGCAGAAACCGCGTCTGAGCAGATTGTGGAATAGGACTGTTTTGTTTCTTAGGTGTTGATCTGTGGTTTCCCAGCTGCTTAAAGGAAGTGGAGAAAATGAGTATGAGATTGAAACTAATATAAAATTGCCAATATTTGACCTTTTTTGATTTCAGAAAAATAGCAATTTCATATGGTTTCATCTAATATTTGCTAAGTGTTTTACTCAGGACCTGTCAGTCTCCAAAAGTTTCTGAACATGCTACCTAATTTAAAACTCTCAAGCACCCTACACAATCAGTCTACAGAGAGGAACCAAAAATCAAAGTGGTGGGGTGACATATACTCAAAGACATACCCAGAGTTATTCAGTAAATGAATTGCAGTCTCTTGTTCCAAAACCAGAGTGTTTTCAAATTTGCCAGGGTCTTAATCTATACGTTGAGCAGTTCAAGTAGACAGCAGCCCTTCTGAAATCAGATAACAAGTAAGTGATGACTTGTGTCCAGAGAGCTAGTGAACCAAGACCCAAACCCCAAGTCCACATGGCCAGACAAATCATTACAGTGCCACTTTATGGTTTTCCTTTGTGCTTCTGAGTTTTGAACTGGCTGTAACCTTCACTTTTGAACTGTGGTGTTGGAGAAGACTCTTGAGAGTCCCTTGGACTGCAAGGAGATCCAACCAGTCCATCCTAAAGGAGATTAGTCCTGGGTGTTCATTGGAAGGACTGATGTTGAAGCTGAAACTCCAATACTTTGGCCACCTGATGCGAAGAGCTGACTCATTTGAAAAGACCCTGATGCTGGGAAAGATTGAAGGCAGGAGGAGAAGGGGACAACAGAGGATGAGATGGTTGGATGGCATCACCGACTCAACGGACATGGGTTTGGATAAACTCTGGGAGTTGGTGATGGACAGGGAGGCCTGGCGTGCTGTAGTTCGTGGGGTCGCAAAGAGTCGGACACGACTGAGCGACTGAACTGAACTGAACCTTTGAGATTATTAAAGTTTAATCATTATAAATAAGCATGGCATGTTCTGAGTGATGTTATGCTAAAGTAGATTCATTTGAATAAGGTTTTGATTTTACTAGCAAGGTAACAGATAAGTTTAACTTCTCTGAGGGCAAAATAAATTATCTACCTTTATGTTACATGGAGAAAGTGCCTTTGCTTTTTGGCACATAGAATAATGTCTTAAATACAAGTGGCACTTAATAAATGTCCTTCCCAGTATATTTCTCTCTTACCTCTTTGCAGATGATGAGCATTCTATTCAGAATGTCTTTTTTGAGTTATTTAAGTTTCCAGAAATATGTGGACACCCCTCTGTGAAAATGTAGGTCTCTCTCTGGTTAATAGACATGGGTCTAAAATTTACTTATAAATAATTTGTGGTTCCATCTCACAAGGTAACTTAAATTTTAGGAAGAAAATTAATAAATATGTACCATCCAGAGAGGATTCTTGTGCTTGGAGGAAAGGGTTGATTTTTTTTTTTTTCTTTTTAATATGAAAGCACTTTTACAGTTCAGTTTTTAAAAAAATGAGTAACTCTGATAAAGAACACATAATGAGGTGGATGAAACTGGAGCCGATTATAGAGTGAAGTGAGCCAGAAAGAAAAACACCAATACAGTATACTAATGCATATATATGGAATTTAGATAGATGGTAATGATAAACCTGTATGCAAGAGAGCAGAAGAGACACAGATGTATAGAACAGTCTTTTGGACTCTGTGGGAGAGGGCAAGGGTGGGATGATATGGGAGAATGGCATTGAAACATGTAAATTATCACATGTAAAACGAATCACCAGTCCAGGTTCAGTGCAAGAGACAGGGTGTCCGGGGCTGGTACACTGGGATGATCCAGAGGGATGGGATGTGGAGGGGAGTTCAGGATGAGGAACACATGTACACCCATGGCAGATTCATGTCAGTGTATGACAAAACCAATACAATATTGTAAAATAAATAAAACTGAAAAAAAAAAACACGTAGCAGTTCATAGGAAAAATATACAAATACCCAATAAATACATACTGTTTAAAAATAATTTTTTTCATGTATTTCAACTTTATAGTACACAGAATTCATATAATCTCTATATATGTATACATATATTGGGTTGGCAGAAAAGTTCTTTTGGATTTTTCCATGACATCTTATTGCTGTCTTCAGACTTTGAGAGCAAGCTGCAGACCTGATGTCCTTTCGTCCCTAAATACTGCAGAGCATGCTGCTGCTAAGTCACTCAAGTCGTGTCCGACTCTGTGCGACCCCACAGATGGCAGAAGACAGTACTCCTTATCGTGCCTTCAGCTGTCTAAGTCGGAAAATCAATATTGGTACAATACTACCATCCTAGTCTCGAGACCGTTTCAGAGTTCACCAACTTTCCTAATAAGTCTTTTTCCTTTTCTAGCCCATGCTCAGTCCAGGAATACACGTTACGTTTGTTTATCACGTCTCTTCAGAGTGCTTTAATTTGACAGTTTTCACTATATTTCATGTCCTTTATGGAGGAGCCTGGTAGGCTGCAGTCCACAGGGTCGCTAAGAGGCGGGCTCGACTGAGCGACTTCACTTTCGCTTTTCACTTTCATGCATTGGAGAAGGAAATGGCAACCCACTCCAGTGTTCTTGCCTGGAGAACTCCAGGGACGGGGGAGCCTGGTGAGCTGCTGTCTAGGGGGTCGCACAGCGTCGGACACGACTGAAGCGACTTGGCGGCAGCAGCAGCAATAGCAGCTTGTTAAGGAATACAGACCTTACATTCTATGCATCTGATTTTTCTCGTCGTCAAAATCATTCTTGGCATGTATATCACAGAAAGGATGTGCTTTTGTTCTCAGTGCATGGCATCATTCCACTACTGATAATTGAATCATATGCCAGGAATGTGTCAATATACCATTCTTTATCACACCGTCACTCATCAGTTTAGGATCTGTTGACAACTCTATGAAATCAGTCACCTTCATGATGGTTGCTAAAAGATAATTCTCTGTTTCCATCATTTCTGCTACATTTATTACCATTTTACTGTAAGGAAAAGCTTTCCTCTTTCTAGATTTTTTTTTTTTTTTTTT
>SJYA01003119.1:585479-710181 GCA_006410615.1 Neotragus moschatus
CACACACACACACACACTCTCTCTCTCTCTCTCTCTCTCTCTCTCTCTCTCTCTCTCTCTCACACACACACACACTCTCTTTCTCTCTCTCTCTCTCTCTCTCTCTCCCCCCTTAAGTCATTCACTTTTGGCATATACATATATCCCTAACAAGATCATGTATGGGAAAGCCAATACTTACCTTGATGCTGAAGATTTCCCTCATTTGGCCAGTAGGAGCCCCTTCAAGGTGGCTCCTATGTCCCTTTGAAATGTTCCCATTATTCATTGAGCATTTCTTTACCTTCTGCCATAAGATACTTTAGATTCTTTTTGTACTTTCTCTGCCCAGCTTTGAAATTAGCTCTTTCTCCAAGGATCCTTGGTACCTTTTGATGTAGTATGGGTTCATCTGTTTGAATTATCTCCATTATTGTTTTAATGCCTCTTTGAGATCATCGCATATAAAAAGATGGTTTTCATAGATTTATTATCATACTGTGTGTTTAAATACATTTATTTACTAAGAATTTTAGTATCTGTTTTGATTCTCTTGGCTACACTGGCACTGCCTTAGTAATCAATTTGAATGCTTACTGTTTTTAAAAAAATCTAGCTCAATAAAATGTCATCTAGCATGTTTTCCGTTTTGAAAAATATATCTTGAGTAACTGAATATTTCTTAGGCAGAGCCAACGTTAGTCATTTGGAGCCTTGATTAAACTGTTATCTCTCTGAAACTTGCATATATCTTGTACTGTAGCCCAAGGCACGTAAGAGATTACTGTTGCTTCATTTGAGTACTTATATTTCCATGGCATTTTGGCTTCTTGAAGGATTATTATCCACCAATAGCTAATTTAAAATTTGCTTATGCTTTTTAGTGTTTCCATGGAATTTAATGGTTTTTAGGTGCCAGTTAGGACATTGGTAGATTGACTAGAAAAATAATTGTTTAAGCAGCCCTGAGATAACTGTGAGGTAGCTGTTGCCTTGACAACTGGAAAACTCTTCTGTTTGCTAAACAAAGGGATGGTAATTTAGTCATTTAATTTCCTTTTTGGCATGGAAGTAGTTTAGAAAAACATTTTATTTTAGCCTCTGAGATGGTCTATATTTTTTACCAAAAGCAGCAGAACAAAAAAAGAAGGCAAGAGGTTTTTGTGTTTTTTTCTGGTGGTATACATTGCACACCTAACAGGGCTGGTGTTGGTCAAAAGTATCTTGGTAAATCTGACATGCTTCTTTGAATATCTCTGCTTTGGATCAAAGTACAGTAGCCTCAAAAGAGAGGTAGATAATCTTGGTAATCTTCCTGCTACACTAAAGGACTCTGATAGATTTTTTTCTAGCATCCCCACAAACACTTAACCTCTCCTGCTACTAGGATTCAACATGATTGCTTTATTTCTGAATTGAACAGGGGCTGCTGCTAATTCGCTTCAGTCGTATCCGACTCTATGCGACCCCATAGACGGCAGCCCACCAGGCTCCCCTGTCCCTGGGATTCTCCAGGCAAGAACACTGGAGTGGATTGCCATTTCCTTGAACAAGGGGATACTATTTTAAAGATTCCTTCTCCATATGCACAATTATACTGGAATCTGTTTTATTTATGTGGGATCTCTTTTATATAGGACTTAAACATTTTTTTAAACTCACAGTTGTACCTCCAGAATATTGAGTAATAACAGCCTTTATTTGGTATTGTATGCTCTGTCCTATTCTAATAAGCACTTTAAATGCAGTGTTTCAAGTTTCATCCCTGTGAGATAGTCACTATTTGTTGTGTCTAGAGGCAAGGTTATCTAGCTGCTCAGTTGTAGATTTGAATGTAAGCATCTAATTCAAGAGCCTGTGCTCTTAATTACTATATTATACTGATTCTCATTAATAGAGTCACTCCAAACACACTGGAGAATATAGACAAGTATTACTGAGAATATTCAAAATAACCCCTCTTCCTAGTGACTAGCAGATTATAATATTTTGAGTATTATAATTGATAATTGTGGGAGCCAGATTATAAGAGAGTTATCACAGTTATGTCTTCTTTTTTTTAATATGTGTGAAATGTTCCTTAGTTTATATTTTAAAAAGTAAAGAGCTACATGCCAAATGTAAAAAACAAAAAAGAAACTTTTTTTTAGAGCAAAACAGGGAAACATACTTTGAATAAAGTATTTTCACTTCCATACCCCACCTTTCCAGTCCCTTTCTTCTAGGTTAATCCCTCTTTAATAGTTGTCTCTAGCTTTAATGTGCATGTTTTCCTGTGTGTATACTGTATCAAATATATCTTTGATTATTCCTGCATTTCTAGAAGCATAAAAAGTATAACAGTTTAAAGATATGTACATATTACCAGTTACTCTGTACTATGCTCTCATTAGATTTAATGCAAAAGAAATACTATATTCTGAGGAGTAGTGACACTGGTTGAAAAAGTGGGAAAAGTGGTTTAACTTTCTTTTTGCCCTAATTTATGATGAACAGTCATGTAAAATGAGGTTTTACTTCTCCCATTTTAAAACGAAAAACAAGGAAGGGGAGCCAAATTTGAATTTACATTGCTTTAATGACTTGTTTGTCCACACACGCAATGTTTCATAATAGTAATTGTGAATATTTAAATACTTTGGGCATCATAACTGATTACTTTTAATACTAGTCCTGTTTTTCTGATATGGATGGACACTGAAGTTTAGGGAGGTTCTGAAGCCTATGAAGATGCACCTAGTTAGCATAATGAATAGAGCTGGGATTAGGACCGTGTCTTCTGCTTTGAGAACCTGTGCTGTTAGCCTCACATTACGCTAATTATAGAGTGATAATTTATGATCTGCTAAAATTACGTACTGGACGTGGAACAACAGGCTGGTTCCAGATAGGAAAAGGAGTACATCAAGACTGTATATTGTCACCCTGCTTATTTAACTTATATGTAGGGTACATCATGAGAAACACTGGGCTGGAAGAGACACAAGCTGGAATCAAGATTGCTGGGAGAAATATCAATCGCCTCAGATATGCAGATGACACCACCCTTATGGCAGAAAGTGAAGAGCTAAAGAGCCTCTTGATGAAAGTGAAAGAGGAGAGTGAAAAAGTTGGCTTAANCAGGAGGAGAAGGGGGCGACAGAGGATGAGATGGCTGGATGGCATCACCGACTCGATGGACGTGAGTTTTAGTGAACTCCGGGATTTGGTGATGGACATGGAGCTCTGGCGTGCTGTGATTCATGGGGTCGCAAAGAGTCTGACACGACTGAGCGACTGAACTGAACTGAAAATTACATATGGGTTTCCTTGGTAGCTCAGTGATAAAGAATCTGCCTGCCAACAGAGAACATGCGAGTTCAGTTCCTGGGTTGGAAAGATCCCCTGGAGAAGGAAATGGCAACCCACTCCCTATACTTGCATGGGAAATCCCATACAGAGAGAAAAGCCTGATGGGTTCACAAAGAGTCAGGCACAACTTAGTGACTAAACAACAACAAAATCATATACACAAATCTGACCATGTATGTTGTGAGTTTCATTTGTTTTTCTGTAGAAATTCATGTTCTTGTTAGCATAGTTTCACTTCTAGACAATTAATGTGTCTCAGTATCCCATTCTGAGCATCTGTGTAGCTCCAACCTGAGTTAAAATGCAGGCTTGTTAAACAACTGTATACAGAATTCAGATTATTGATCTGAATAATTAAGAGAAATTATAGACAAAAAAGTAACTTACCTATGATGATACCAAAAAAAAAAAGAGAGACAAATTAAAATCAGGGCATAGATCTTTGCTTTTCTTATGCTCTTTTGAGAAATTAACACTGTTCTAACAATGTATTTAGCAGGGTTTTTTTTAAACATCAACTTACCTTTGCAAGTATTTTTCTAATAGACATTTTCTTTATGTACTTTGCAAATTCCTTTTCTTGTGTTCTAGTGTGAAGGAAGAAAAATATTACTCCTTGAAAGTAATAATTTGTCCTCATGAAATCTGAGCTAATTATCACTCTTTTCTATCTATGTGGATTTCCGTGTTGGTTACAATGTGGCTTTGATTTGGAGGAAGAATCACCTTTCTCAAATTCAGGTTGAATAAATCTGCTCAGTAAGCATAGTTATTGTTTGCTAATGTTGGACTGTGACCAGTGTTTGATACGAGTATTAGTGAAAAGAATACTTAAGTGAGTTTATGTATACTAGTAGTCTAAATAGTATTGCTGTTCTATTTCACCACCACCCCCCTTGCCTTTTTGGTTTAGAATTCTCTATAATAAAAGTATCTAAAAAGCATTTCATTTCTTAAATATTCATTTGTTCCTGATTGGGCACGAACATGTACTTTTAGATGACCTCTGATTCTTTTCTATATTTCACAATTTCTGGTTCCTCATTAATTTTTATTGAACCAAACTATTTATCTATGAAAATAAAATTTTGCTGGCTAATGAGGCAGGAAGTATTAATGGGAGAAGTTGTGAGTTGTGGAGGTTAATGGGCCTTATGGTCATGAAGCAGCCCGTTTATCTGGGCTTCTTTAGCAATAACACAGAATTTATCAATTGAATTGATGTCTTTTTGACAATTTCTGAGTGAAGTGCTGCAGATTCCTTTTCATATTCTTGCTAAAATAAAGCCACTAGCCTGTCTGGAATTAAATCAAAATTTAAGGTGATAAATTTAAGGTGATATTTTAAGAGGGCTCAGCCATAAGGTAAAAATGCATTTATTAAATTTAGGTGCAAAGACTAGTACAGAGTTACCGAATTGTAGTTCATGGTATGAGCATATTTTAAAAATAACAATGCAGAAATGATTATCTTTCTATGAGGGTACACTTCTGCTATAGCATAAATTGAAATATAAGCATTTTCTTAAGTAGATTTAAGAAATCATATACTTGATATGTTTTAAGTGTTTATTTTAAAAATATGTAAGGCAAATGGCCATTAAGGAGGATGACCTGATATGTTTAGTTGTAACCCCTTTTTTTTGGTTTCTGATACTTTCCCATCTTTCAAAAAGTTATTAAAACTATTTGCTATCTTTATGATAATTTTTGTTATACCATTAGAATTTTCTTTAGAGATAGATCTCTTCTATGTGTATTGGCCAGAACTATTAGGGGTAAATTTAAGATCCAAATGAAATTGATGTTCTCATAAGTTATTACTGTATAATACCATTTTTCCACCTTGCATTCTGTGGAATTTCTGCAGGATGTTAATAGATGTTAATTTTAAAAAAGGATTCTTTGGACAAATAGACTGGGAAATAGTGAGACAGAATGGGAATTCATTCAATAAACTGATTTTCCCAGATTCCCAACTCTTTTTTTTTTTTTTTTTCTGGTGGTGCATCTTGGTATATTAGTTTTTCTTGTCAAACATTCTGGGAGAAGTTACTTGTATAATCTTTCTTTGTCTGTGGAATTGATTAGTGTAAGTAGAACCCCTTAGAACTATAGCTCCTGTGCAGAAAAAGAACCTGATTATAAAAATGCAGCTAGATTAGGACTATTACAAATTAAATCACAGTGAAAAAGCTTAGAACAATATTTATTGTAGATGGGAAGTAAACAGTGAATTCATGCCAAAACAGTTGAGACATTTTGGCTGATTTTTAGTTGAGATTTTTCAAATTGGGTTTCTTTGTACAGTTTTTAACAATAGTTTGAATCTATGTGGTTTTTCCCTACCCTCTTTTATACTGTTCTACCTTAGAGTGATCTTGATAAGGAGCTGTTCTGAATTTGGGTGGCTGCCAAGACAATAGCCTAAATATGAAAAGAAATTTTCTGTGAGCTTTAAGGGTGTTCCTTTTCTTTCAGTGGTTATTTAGTAAAGAAAATTTGAATAAAAGAGTGGATAGAATGATACTTGTGATTGAGCTAATTCATATCATGGACCATGTGTGTTTTATGTAGAGAAAAAAGATGCCTTTGTATCTTCTTTGATGTACATTTTGGTACATGTAAATAGACCTTACGTATTTTACTTATTTTTAAGTTAGAGTGTTTTATAGACTGTTCTTGTTAACAATACATTCATGTATTATAACTTTTATAGCTGTAACAGGATTAGATCAGCCATTCTAAAGTCTTATTGGGGGAAAGAACTCGAAAGTTTAAATCTAATAATAAGTTTTTGCATTTTTAGGCGCTTGATGAACCTCCCTATTTGACAGTGGGCACTGATGTGAGTGCTAAATACAGAGGAGCCTTTTGTGAAGCCAAGATCAAGACAGCAAAAAGACTTGTCAAAGTCAAGGTACAGTATATGTAGATTTTATAAATTATATATTTAATATTTGATATCTGAACTTTTATTTGGTGAATGTAGTAAGAATTCTTTCTTCTGCAAGTTGAGTTTAGTTTCTAAGAGGAAAGATTGTAAAAATAACTAAAAACGAAACATTATTTGTGATTCTTAAAAGTGTTCTAATTGGAATGAAATTAGATGATCATAATTGGTATTTTGAATGCCATTTCACTACAGACATGCTACTGTTTGTATTGTTAGCCTTTTAGAACTGGAAAGGACCTTAGAAGTCATGTAGTTTAATTTCTTAATTTTATCCTAAGGAAAATGAGGCTCAATAAAGGATCAGTGATTTGTCCAGGGCCATTCTGAAAAATTAGTGACAAAATGGGAATTAGAATAGTACATCAGGTACAAGACACTTCCCCATTTTAACCATGAAATTGAGATGTGGTTTATAACTAATGATGGTGGATCTCGTTGATTCCTTATCTTCTACTTTTCTTGAAAAAATCTCGCTAATTATTTATTGAGTTGCAAACTGTGCAGGTGGGAAGGAGGATGGGGATATGAGAATGACCTTGTCTCCTTTCAAGAGATTTAGAATCTAGGTTAGCAGATACCCCATAGAATACTGTTTTGAACATTACCAGTATAACAGCCATAGAGGTGTTGTGCTTGAGCTATCAGAGCTTCTTCCATGCTTGCATGCCTTGGTTCTTTCCTTATGCATGGATATGTTGAAAAAAGCTTCGGAGTGATGCTAATTTACCCTGCTAGTTAAGAACCATTTAAAGGGCCTTTAAATTAGTTTGTAAGCCTATAGGATGCTGATCTGGTCTCCCTCCCTGCCTCCAGGTTTCACAAGCTCAGTGTACCTAAGCTCCTGTAGTGCCTTTTCCTGTTCTGACTTCACACGCTGGTGTTCTCTGAGCACTCATTTTTGCTATTACTGTCTTGTAGATGAAGAGAAAGTTTTTTTAATCAATTTTCTCACTCTTTCAGACAGAGCTACTGAGAGCACATATAATACCTTAGTGTGAATTAGACAGAAATCTCTCCTTTTGGAGAGAAGTGGAACTTCTCCTCAGCAGAACTTGGCCTCCAGATAAGCACCTTCTAACCTGTGCTGATTAGAAAAGGTGTTCCTTTGGGCAAGAGCCATGTGTTACTCCAGGAACCATGCTTCACTGGAATTTAGCCGTGGTTTGTGATCTCACCTGGGTGTCTCTGTAATGTGTGAACCTGCAGAATGACACACAGCAGTTCTGCCACTTCTTGCTGCCAGCCAAAGGAAGGAAGCAGTCTGTACTACTTGTGCTGATAGCACAGAGCACCAGCCAGTACCTTGTGTCTTACAAGTAGTGGCTGTCTAAGATTTGTTCCTAGTTCTATAGACTGCTCTAAAAATGTGTTTATAATTCAAAGCTAATGATTTTCTCAACAGATATGGTAGTATATTTCTGTATCTGTTCGTTTATGATTCAGAGTTAATACATTTTCAACAACTTGTTGATACACTTCTTCCCTATCAGTTTTTATTTATTGAGCATTTATTACATGCTAAGCATTGTATCAGGTATTGAAACTCTAGTATTAAGACCTTTTCTCAATTCGTAAGTGGTTTGCTAAGTGAATGGCACAGATGTGTAAACACATAATTTAAATAAAGAATAGTAGTGCCATGTGTGAGACAGAAATGTATGGGATACTGTGAGTACAGGACAGCTCCTTTTGTAGCTGGCTTGTGAGCCTGTTTCATAACTGATTACCACACATCAGATAAGACCACGTTAATGGTTCAGTCCTTGGAAGCTCTTGTTTTATATAGGGGAAACCACCTTTTCTATACTGAGTATTGGAAGCTGTTTTGTTTTTACCAACTAATTATATATTTAAACTTGATCCCTTTATTTTAACTTAACTTTATTTTAACATCTAGTGTCCCATTCTCTGATGTCTATACTGTCAGAGTATAGTACATCAATGTCTGTGCTATAGAGTAAGTTCTGGATCCGGATGGCCTGAGTTTGCATCTCAGCTCTACCATGTACTAGTTCTGTGATCTTGGATCAGTTTCTTACACTTTGTGTTCCTCTGTTTTCTTACCAACAAAATGGGAATAACCTACTTAATAAAGTTTTTGTGAAGATTATAGGTTCAATGCTTGAGCTTGATGCTTGACACTTAGCAAATGTTTGTTGCTACTGCTTATTATTAACCGAAGCCTTCACAAAATGGTAGAATACCTAATAAACTAAGATCACCACCTCCTTTTTCCTCATTTTTTAGGAAAACAAATTACATGATTAAACTCATAACTAATAGTACTGAATAAACTATAATAAGTGAATCATCAAGTAAGTTAGCCTGGGTGTTGTCTGTTAAATAGTAAGTTTTTCAGTTTCTACATAGGGATTGAGATTTTGTATAAACTAGGCACCCATTTGTTTAGATTACTTATTAAAAAAAAGAATTCATGCATTAATGAGCTTGTGCTGCTTTTTTTTTTCTTTTTTGGTGGCTAATTAAATTTATAATCTCTAGGTAACATTTAGACATGATTCTTCAACAGTGGAAGTTCAAGATGACCATATAAAGGGCCCACTAAAGGTAATTCATTTATTTATTCATAATTACTGTTTCCCACTGAAGCACTAGAAGTAATAATCTTGATCTTTTAAAAAATTCATTGGTTACTTTCCAATTCAGTTGATAAATATGTTCAGTTCAGTCGCTCAGTTGTGTCCAACTCTTTGTGACCCCATGAATCACAGCATGCCAGGCCTCTCTGTGCATCACCATTTCCCAGAGTTTACTCAGACTCAGTCCATCGAGTCAGTGATGCCATCCAGCCATCTCATCCTCTGTCATCCCCTTCTCCTCCTGCCCCTATTCCCTCCCAGCATCAGAGTCCCTTCCAGTGAGTCAACTCTTCACATGAGTTGGCCAAAGTACTGGAGTTTCAGCTTCAGCATCAGTCTTTTCAGTGAACACCCAGGACTGATCTCCCTTCGGATGGACTGGTTGGATCTCCTTGCAGTCCAAGGGACTCTCAGGAGTATTCTCCAGCACCACAGTTCAAAAGCATCAATTCTGCGGCGCTCAGCTTTCTTCACAGTCCAATTCACATCCATACATGACCACTGGAAAAACCATAGCCTTGACTAGACGGACCTTTGTTGGCAGAGTAATGTCTCTGCTTTTGAATATGCTATCTAGGTTGGTCATAACTTTCCTTCCAAGGAGTAAGTGTCTTTTAATTTCATGGCTGCAGTCACCATCTGCAGTGATTTTGGAGCCCAAAAAAATAAAGTCTGACACTGTTTCCCCATCTATTTCCCAGATGGGACCAGATGCCATGATCTTTGTTTTCTGAGTGTTGAGCTTTAAGCCAACTTTTTCACTCTCCTCTTTCACTTTCATCAAGAGGCTTTTTAGTTCCTCTTCACTCACCACAAGGGTGATGTCATCTGCATATCTGAGGTTATTGATATTTGTCCCAGCAATCTTGATTTCAGCTTGTGTTTCTTCAGCCCAGCGTTTCTCATGATGAACTCTGCATAGAGGTTAAATAAGCAGGGTGACAATATACAGCCTTGACATACTCCTTTTCCTATTTGGACCCAGTCTGTTGTTCCGTGTCCAGTTCTAACTGTTGCTTCCTGACCTGCATACAGGTTTCTCAAGAGGCAGGTCAGGTGGTCTGGTATTCCCATCTCTCTCAGAATTCTTCACAGTTTATTGTGATCCACATAGTCAAAGGCTTTGGCATAGTTGATAAAGCAGAAATAGATGTTTTTCTGGAACTCTCTTGCTTTTTCCATGATCCAGCAGATGTTGGCAATTTGATCTCTGATTCCTCTGCCTTTTCTAAATCCAGCTTGAACATCTGGAAGTTCACGGTTCACGTATTGTTGAAGCCTGGCTTGGAGAATTTTGAGCATTACTTTACTAGCGTGTGAGATCAGTGCAATTGTGCGGTAGTTTGAGCATTCTTTGGCATTGCCTTTCTTTGGGATTGGAATGANTCTGGAAGTTCACGGTTCATGTATTGCTGAAGCCTGGCTTGGAGAATTTTGAGCATTACTTTACTAGCGTGTGAGATCAGTGCAATTGTGCGGTAGTTTGAGCATTCTTTGGCATTGCCTTTCTTTGGGATTGGAATGAAAACTGAGCTTTTCCAGTCCTGTGGCCACTGCTGAGTTTTCCACATTTGCTGGCATATTGAGTGCATCACTTTCACAGCATCATCTTTCAGGATTTGAAATAGCTCCACTGGAATTCCATCACCTCCACTAGCTTTGTTCATAGTGATGCTTTCTAAATGCGTAATTCTCTCTAAATAGGAAAAAAAAATAGATTTAATGTGCCATAAAACCTATATGACAGTAAAACTTGTATTCAGAAGTTAAATGAACAGCAAGGAAAGATTGATTGCTTTTTATTCACTCATCTGTTTTGGTCTCACCATGTTTCACTTACTAAAAGGGTGGAATTTCCAGAAATATTAAATGGTAAACTAGGGATCGAGTGATATGAGTTCCATGATGATGTGAAAAGTGAGAAAACAAAACATAACAAAACAAATCTTCAGAGCTTTCAATTCTTTGAAGCAACTGCTTGCCTATGAAATTTTTTAAGGGTCATTAGGCAGTTATAAGTGATAAACATGTTCATACATACACATAGAGAGTTTAATTTCTTTGCATATAGTTTTTCTTCATTGGCTAGTTATGAATTAAGTGCTACTTTATGTTCAGAGGTTAAAGCATCTGCCCACAGTGCGGGAGACCCAGGTTCAATCCCTGGGTTGGGAAGATCCCCTGGAGAAGCGAATGGCAACCCACTCCAGTATTCTTGCCTAGAGAATCCCATGGACGGAGAAGCCTGGTGAACTACAGTCCACGGGGTCACAAAGAGTCGGACACGACTGAGCGACTTCACTTTACTTTCCACTAGGGCTTCTCTGGTGGCTCAGAGGTTAACGCGTCTGCCTGCAATGCAGGAGACATGGGTTCGATCCCTGGGTCGGGAAGATCCCCTGGAGAGAGAAGTGGCAACCCACTCCAGTATTCTTGCCTTGAGAATCCCTTGGATGGAGAAGCCTGGTGGGCTGTAGTCCACGGGGTCGCAAAGAGTTGGACACGACTCAGCGACTTCACTTCACTTCACTTTTACTTTCCACTGGTGGCTCAGAGGGTAAAGCATCTGCCTGTAATGTGGGAGACCTGGGTTTGATCCCTGGGTTGGGAAGATCCCCTGGAGAAGGAAAATGTGACCCACTCTGGTACTCTTGTCTGGAAAATCCCATGGATGGAGAAGCCTGGTAGGCTACAGTCCATAGGGTCGTAAAGAGTCAGACAGAACTGACCGACTTCACGTCACTTACTTTCCCCTAGTGAGCAGGCTTAAAGGAAATACGTAGGTAGCCGCTATGTGCTTTTTGGCCCTTTTGAATGTTTGAAACTGACATTGGCCTAGCTGGGCAAATTTTAAGAAACATTAACATAATTGAAGAAACATTTGTAGATGCAAGAAAATTCCTTTCCTAATGAAACAATACTTTCCAGAGAATTTGATAGATGTCTTTATCTGCCAAGTTTTGTTGGTGGTTGATTTGAAAACTTTTAATTGAATCCCCAGGGCATTAGTACCTTGCATACATAGTAGGCTCTGTGGAAGACTAAGGGCTTCCCAAGGGCACTACTGGTAAGGAACCCGCCTGCCAATGCAAGAGATATGGGTTTGATCCATGTGTTGGGAAGATAGATTCCCCCGGAGTAGGAAATGGCAACCCACTCCAGTATTCTTGTTTGGAAAATTCCATGGACAGAGGAGCCCAGTGAATTGCAGTCCATGGGATCGCAGAGTCAGACACGACTGAGCCCGTGTGCACGTGAAAGACTGAAGCTGGTGAGGTTTTAGTAGTGCCTTGTGAAAGTTGTTTCCCCTTTCTCTGTTCTGTTGGTGTCCTCTTTAATGCTATACGCACACGTGTATCACTTGTAGGGATAAAAGGACAAAAACATGCACATGTGTAATTTGATGTTGGGCTTCCCTGGTGGCTTAGATGGTAAGGAATCTCTCTGCAGTCCGAAGGCTCGGTTCGATCCCTGGGTTAGGAAGATCCCCTGGAGAAGGAAATTGCAACCCATGCCAGTATTCTTGACTGGAGAATTCCATGGACAGAGGAGCTTGGTGGGCTACAGTCCATGGGGTCGCAAAGATTCAGACATAACTGAGCGACTAACACACACACACACACACACACACACACACACACACACACACACACACACAATTTGATGTTAACTGCCACTTATTTAGCATTTAGTATGTGTTAGTACTGTGCACATATTATTTTATATATTCCTCATAACAACCCTTTAGAGATGAGGAAATTGGGGGGATATGGAAGGTAAAGTAATCTGGCTCAAGGTCTTACAGCCAATAATGAGATGGCAAAAATAAAAATTCTCCTGGACTCATAGCCTGTAGTTTTGAAGGATTGTGCCCGCTGGATAATCAGAACACACACATCTCTTTGCCTTATTTGTGTTTTTGCCTTATGAGCACACCAGCTAGCTCTTCACTACCTGACTACCTTATTTACCTGGCACGTGCTAGCTGTTACCAGTTACAAAAAATGCTCAGTGTTGCAGGGATAGGAAAGACAATTTGAATCCTCAAGACATCTCTCCTTTTGGTTAAGCCTGTTTGATTGTGGCATAGTTGGTTTATTTTGCTTGTTTGATTTGTCTTATTAAAATTTTCTTTGTTTTTGATTAGGCTTGGGATCATTTTGATTTTGACAGACAAGTGTATTAAATTACAGTCTCAAAATTGTTGAAATATTTCTCTTGCTTATGGAATTTTTTTTTTGTATGTAGATTTTCAGTTGTTTCCTAATATACTTTGTAGCTTTCTATCAGCTGATAGAGAGTATTAACATTTGGATAATGTTTCTCCTAGAAAAAATAAACTTCCTATTTATTTGTTATTTGATTTCAGTATATTTTCAGTGAGTTGACATGAAAATAATACTGGAACATTTGAGTATTATATTTTAAAAAATGCACCATGTGTTTATTGACGGTAGTCTCTGGTGGTGCAGTGGTTGGGACTGTGCACTTGTACTGCAGGGGGCCTGTGCATCATCTCTGGTTTGGGAACTAGAGAGAGAAGAGTTTCCTTCCCTTTTTTGGGGCTGACACTCTCTTCTCTAAACAAGTTTAGTTTTGTTATCACTATAAAGATCATATACATTTTCTTTTAACTGAGATGAAACTAATATTATTACTAGTTTCAGTATATGGGATAATGGTTCAACATTTGTGGATCACCAAGTTAACATTTGTCACCCTACATGGTTGTAAAGGGGCTTCCCAGGTGGTGCTAGTGGTAAAGAATCCATCTGCCAGTTCAGGAGACGTAAGAGTCTCGGGTTTGATCCCTGGGTGGAGAAGATCCCCTGGAAGAGGGCATAGCAACCCACTCCAGTATTTTTGCCTGGAGAATTCCATAGACAGAGGTGCCTGGAGGGCTACAGTCCATAGGGTCACAAAGAGTTGGGCACTACTGTATAAAGCAACTTAGCATACACGGTTGTAAAAAATTTTTTTTCTTGGGGTGAGGACTTTTAAGAGTTAGCCTCTATTTTCGATCTTATTCTCTGTATCTTATAAAATTGGCTTGTTTGTGTTTTTAGACTTCACGTATAAGTGATATCGTATGTTAATTGTCTTTTTCTGTATGACTAATTTCTCGTGGCATAATGCCCTCGGTGTCTGCCCATGTTGTTGCAGATGACAAGATTTCATTCTTTTTAATGGCTGATTTATGTGAGCGTGTGTGCGCGCACACACATATCTTTAGCATCCATTGATGAATACTCAGCTTCTTTTCATATCTTTGCTATTGTAAATAATGCTTCAGTGAACTTGGGGGGTGCGTATATCCTTTCAAATTAGTGTTTTCATTTCCTTCAGATAAATATCCACGAGTGAAATTACTGGGTTATGTGATAGTTGTCTGTTTATTTTTTTGAAGACCCTCTATTCTGCTTTCCATGGTGCTGTAACAGTTTGCATTCCTACCAGTGGTGCACCAGTGGTGCACAAGGCTTCCTTCTCCACATCCTGGTCAGCACTTTCATTTCTTGTCTTTTGATGATAATAAGCCTTTCTCAGTAGATGTCAGGAGATACCTAATTGTGGGTTTAATTTGCATTTCTCTGTTGATTAGTGATACTGAGCATGTTTCCATGTACCTGTTTGCTGTCTGTATGTCGTCTTTGGAAAAATGTCTATTCAGGCCTTCTGCTCATTTTTTAAATGGAGCTTTTTGCTTTTTTGGATATTAATTTTGTGAGCTGTTTATATATTTTAGATTTTAACTCCTTGTCATTTGCATCATTTGCAAATATTTTCTCCCATTCAGTAGACTCTACTTTTGTTCTGTCAGTGATTTTCTTTACTCTGCAAAAGCTCTTAAGTTTAATTAGGTCCCATTTATTAATTTTTGCTTCTGCTTCCTTTGCCTTAGAAGACAGATCCAAAAAAACATACTGCTACGATTTATGTCCAAGAGTGCCCTGCTTATGTTTTCTTCTAGCAGTTTTATGGTTTCCAGTTTTACATGCAAGACTTTAATCCATTTTGAGTTTATTTTTGTGTATGGAATGAGAACCTTTGCCGATTTTTCAATTGGGTTGTTTGATTCTTCTTCTTTTTTTGTTGCATTGTATGAATTCTTTATAATTTTGGTTTTTAACCCCTTATCAGATATGTGATTTTCAAATGTATTTTCTCCCATTTTGTAGGTTGCCTTTTCAAATTGTTGACAATTTCTTTTGCTGTGTAGAAGTGTTTTAGTATGATGTGTGTACACACATACATACTTATAAAGACCATATACATTTATAAACCATATAAATTATTAGCATTTTCTTGATCAAGTGAAAATACTTCGAATGATTTTCATTATTGGTACACTGTAACATAAGGAGAACCTCAGAATTATTTGTTAATTTCTCCCCAGCATCCTTTAAACAAGGGTTGTAATATGAGGCGAAGATATGCAATTTCACAGATAGGGATCCCCAGACCTGTGAGAGTTCCCTCAGAATGGTTGTAAGGACAAAACTATATATTTTCATAATAATACTTAGATATTACTTGCTTTTTTCATCATGTTGATATCTTCACTGATGATACAGAAATAGTCATGAGTAAAATTGCTGGCACTTTAAGACAAATCAGTAGTTACTTTATTCTTCACCATCACGAAATCAATTTGTCAAAAAAAAAGCCAGTTTTTAGTTTGTTCGTTCTCTTAAGTTTTTCTAACTTTTTTTTTTTTTTTAATACTTTAGGTTGGGGCTATTGTGGAAGTGAAGAATCTTGATGGTGCATATCAGGAAGCTGTAATCAATAAGTTAACAGATGCTAGTTGGTACACTGTAGGTAAGGGAATACATATTCTTCTTAAAATGTATTTTCAATGATAATACAAATAAGGCAGAGTTTTTTCTTGATTTACGTCCTCTCTTAGTTGCCATAGTTGTTAAATAGTTTTTATCTTTCCAGATCTTTAAAAACTTTATTTCATAAATATGTACATAATGTATAATTTGAACTTAGTATATATATTATACAGTGGATTTCTAGCTTTTCACTTGAAAGTGTATTTTAGAGTATTTTTTTCATCTTAACCATTTCTGAGTGTGCATTTCAATAGCGTTCAGTAAATTCATGTTGTCATGCAACAGATAAATTTTTTAAACTAATATTCATGCTGATGATGTTGCCAGTTTTCTTGGTGTTATATAGTAAATTACTATATTATGGATTGGATGTCTTTTGTACATGGACATTATTGTAGTATTTCCCTAGTGTGTACATTGAGAGCTAGGCATAGATTGAAGGGAAATGTCCTTCTAAAACTTTAGTAGGTTATGAAAACCACTTTCCTAAAAGACTATTAATTTACACTCCCATAAACAGTAGTGTATGAATGTACTTGTTTTCCCAACCCTTGTCAAATTTGATGTTACTAGTATTTTTAAATTTGTGCCCATCTGGCCGTAAAACAGTATCTCAATTTTGTTTTAATTTGCTTCTCCCATGATTAGTAGTGAGATTGGCTGTATCTTCATATATTTATTGAAAGGAACATTATTTCTGTTGTATTTTCTCTCTTTTGAATTGCCAACGTATAGTATCTTCCCAGTCCCATCTTTTCCTCTTGGAAAGGTTATCATCTTATTTTTAGGATGTGAGTTTATATATTTAAATACACAAAGGGATTGTTAGCCTTTTCCTCTTCTGTTGCAAGTATTCTTCTATTGTTTACTCTTACCTCTGCTGTCAGTTTTCATATGATAGTCAGTTTTCCCGTGGTTGCCTTTTCCTTTGTAATTTGAGTTTGAATCTTGTTTAAGAAGACTTTCCTGCTTCATCTGGCCCCAAATGTTAGTAGTGCTGAGATTGAGATTAGAGTAATTTATAGGGGCAAACTGAATATATAGATTAATACTCTTGTTTTTTCTTAAATTTGTTAGCATTTACCAGTAGAAAAGCTTGCTTTTTCTCTATACTGTTGAGAAGGATTAATCAGCATTTAAAAGTTTTCTTTCTGAAATGCTAACTTCTTTCCATTTGGTGTTTTCTGTACCAGGGAAGATGTTTTCATTATATTATTTTTTCCCCTAGAAATTGGATAAGATACTCTGCATTTGAAGTTGTTTGCTAGAAAACTTAAAATGTATACTTAATGTCACATCTAATCTTTTAAAGCAGCAGCTCTCTTTACACTGATAAAATTAAATGATAGCTTATGTCATTTTGTTAATCTTTGAAAATCCCTTCAGTAGTTTCCTTTTCTGCCACTTCTCGCAGTTTTTGATGATGGTGATGAGAAAACGTTGAGACGATCTTCACTGTGCCTGAAAGGAGAGAGGCATTTTGCCGAGAGTGAAGTAAGTAATCACTTAATGAACAAACATGTCATATTTTGTACTGGGGGTGGCAAAGTTTTGCTTTCTTATTCAAGCAACTTACTTGTTAATCAGGAAGATTCATTAATATATAAAAGTATTAGCATGTAGTCTGAGAAAACTTTAAGGCCTTGTGTTTGAGTTGTCAGGTTCTATATGCTCTTTTTTTAAAATGTATTTTAGCAATTAGCATTTGTCCATGAAGAAAATACAGTGAAATTGTTGATTATCCTTAGACAACTTTCATATAGAGTCCTTTAATTTATTAATAGTTATGGAATAGAGGTTCCTCATTTGTAACCTGTTTGAACCCCGTCATCATTGCTAAAGGGACCTCCTAACCACTCTAACTACTGCGAACACCTCGTAACTACTGCTGCTGCCAGGAGCTGACATTTATTATAGCCTCTCTTTGGAGAAGGCTTGCCTGGCTGCCCTTTCTAAAATGGACGCTTCCGTTCCTCATAATCTTCTTAGGTCAACTTAATTTTCTTTATAGCACATACCTTTCTCACCACTGTGTGTATGTGCTTATTTATTGTCTGCCTTCCTCACTACAGTGTGTCTCAGTGGCAGAGATTTCGTGTGTCTTCTTCACCACTTTGTTCCCAGTTCCTGCAGCAGTGCCTGGCACAGAGCAGGAGCTGAATAAATGTTAGTTGGATGAATAACTGAAGTGCCCATATCTGCCAGGGACTTTGCGTAGTGCTTTGCATACGTCCTCACATTTACAGCATTATGAGAGAGATACGGTCCTTATTTTTAGCTTACAGTTGATGAAATTGATGGTCAGAACCGTTCCTCAAACCAGCGCTTCCTAGTACCAAAATCACGCTCTAAAATTGAAAGATGTTTTAATAAGCGTGCAGGCTTCACACAGTTTTGAAAATCAAGAACTTGCAATTCAAATTTTTTTTAATGGGCACATTGTTACAACTAGTGTTATATTCTATAACACTATAAATATTAGTTAATATACAGTGTGACCAAACCAAGATTTCTTTTTTCTAATAACTATTTAGAATGATGTTATTGTGAGGAATTTTAATATTTCTGTTAAATTATTAGACTTTATTTTTTGTTGTTCTTATTTTTCCTTTCCCTTAAATGATTGACTTCCCATTTCAGTTCCGAATTTGGGACAGATTCTCTGTAGTAATTCTGGCCTGTTGTTTCAGTCTCATGCTTCATTATTTCCCTGTCCTTCTCATTTGTAAGACTTGCAGATTATGGTTCATACTTCCTTTTCTTTGTTTCTTCTGAGCCCCGTTCCTCTCACGACCATGAGAAGTGCTTCCTCCTTCAGGATGTCTTTCCTGAGCTCTCTAACCAAATTTGATCTCAGTGTCCTTTGATCCTTTTCCACTTCTCTTACTTTTTTTTATGGTCTTTGTTGTTGTTGTTGTTACTTTTATCATTTTCTCTTTGAAATTGTAAGCTGTTTTGGTGGAATAGCCAAATTTTTGTCATTTTGATGAACTCTCCTTTTCCTAGTAGTGTTTTCTACACAAAAGCCTTCAGTAACCATTTGGTGAATTAATTGTTAAGGTTTAAAGATAGGAAATACATACAACTTTGGGACAAGTACAGTAAATTTGGCTTCTTTCACTGATGACATTAACAGAATTCTGAGTTTATGGAGTTCTTAGAAATAATTTCATTTTCCTTAGAATATGTGGTAATTATAGTGGGTTAATGAGTATGAGAACTTGAACACTTGATTTTTCACCTAAGTGAAGGTATGTATATGTCTTATTTACTTATTCCAGTGATGTATCTTAAGGAACTGATTTTGTCTTTGCCAGGAGAATTTTAAATTGGGATAGTTTATAAGATAGTTGTGGTATGAAAGCTGAAGCAGTGATACCTAGTAGCTCAGTGTATCTACCTTAATTTCAGGAGGGATCAGTTTTACTCTGTGTATCTCTACATGTTAACTTTCATGTTTTGCTAGAGGATATTAGAATACTGGTACATTATTCCTTACCCATTGCCACATGCAGGTGCTATACTAGGTACATGGATGAGCTAGATAGACATGGCATTTATCCTTGACATCTGTTAGAGTGGTAATTTGAATAATATTCCAAAGTAGTTTTATCAGCTGGCATTCTCTTTGTGCAGTTACTACATGCAGTTGAAAACGCTGAAGAAAGTTTAGATGGAATCCTAGCTCCATATTTCCTGCAGCCCATTTTAGATAACAGGGCTATCAGCATGTTTCCCCTAGGCCTGTGGAATTTTCTTCAGCCTTTAATATAGCCAGGAGTCTCTGGTTTTGCTCTACAAGTACTTGTTGTAGTTGTTTAGTTGCTAAGATATGTCTGAAGGCAGGAGAAGAAGGGGACGACAGAGGATGAGATGGTTGGATGGCATCACCGACTCAATGGACATGAGCTTGGGCAAGCTCAGGGAGTTGGTGATGGACAGTGAAGCCTGGTATGCAGCAGTCCATGGGGTCGCAAAGAGTCGGACACAACTGAATGACTGAACTGAAGTCGTGTCTGACTCTTCTGCTGCCCCATGGACTGTAGCCTGCCAGGCTTCTCTGTCTATGGAATTTTCCAGACAAGAATACTGGAGTGGGTAGCCATTTCCTTCTCCAATTCCTGACCCGGGATTGAACCCACGTCTCCTACACAGGCAGGCAGATTCTTTACTACTGAGCTACCAGACAAGCCCTCTTAATTCTGACCATCCTTTACTCTTTTCTGTGAAGTGAAATAAAAGTGCTCCCGCTTTTCAGGATTGAGGCCAGGGACACAGGCCTGCTTTTAGCAATAAGACAATTGCTTCTTATTGTTCTAATTCTTTTTTAAATACTAGGGAGAGATTGTGGTTTATTTGGGAATTTGTATATGTGATTCCTAGATAACTTTTCAGAAATTCTGGATATTTTCTTTCTTAAACCAAGTAAAATAACTAGCCGATACTTAAAATAGAAATAAAATGGAAAGCTCATAGTTAAAGTTGCTCAGTGGTTTCCAACTCTTTGCAACCCCATGGCCTGTACAGTTTGTGGAATTCTTCGGGCCGGAATACTGGAGTGGGTAGCCTTTCTCTTCTCCAGGGATCTTTCTCTACTTTTAAGAGAGGCCTTAATCTTAGGGGAGGGGCATTTAATTCTTTTGTTAGCTTAGGAGAAACTGAGCCAAAATAATTTATTTTCCCTATTTACCAAATAGAGTGCTTTGAAATTTTCACACTTGGGAAGCATAATTAGGAGTTAATGACAGGTTACTTCTGAAAAGATTTTGTCTGGCATATTATTGTATTTGGGCAAGCTTTTGCCTTCAGATATTTTTTTAAATGCCCGACTTACAAGCTACATTTGAAAGGTTTATATTATTAGCCATATAAAAGTTATGATTTTTGTCTATCATTTCAGGGAATCAGTTTTTATTTAATGCTTTGTGGCTAGTGCCTTTTTCCTATACTGTATTCTTCATTGTTGGACACGTGTGTGTGTGTGTGTGTGTATCCCTGGAGAAGGAAATGGTAACCTACTCCAGTATTATTGCTTGGAGAATTACATGGACAGAGCCTAGCAGGCTATAGTCCACAGAGTCACAAAGAGTCGGACACAACTGAGCAACTATCACACGCACGGATGCGCGCGCGCGCGCGCGCGTGTGTATACCTTAAACATATTTACATATTCTAACAAATTATGTAAAATAAATTAATATGCCTCCTTCTTTCATGTTTAAGTACATTGTTTCAACCAAATTATCTCAATTTTAAGAATAAAAGTTAAAAATTTTCTTTTAAATATTGGCATTAGTTTATATTTAAATATCTGATCTTTAAAGTAATGGACACCCTTTCATATAACATTCTTGTTTGTAACTTTGAGACATTTTATCATAACTAGTTCCTTGCCCTCACTTCCACTGTGACAGTTTTCCTGGGATCTTTTGTTTTCCTTGTGTTCATAAACGTATCTGAAATAGCATTCTATTGGAGGGATAAAAGGAACAGTAACTGGAAAATCTTTAAGATGCTGAAAAGTTTGATTATTATCAAAATGATATTCAGAGAATTAAGTCAGTTTGGATAGCATCTTCAGATTGATACTTTAACTTTTTAGATATAGAAACCTTTTAAGGAATTAATGGCACAAAACAATCCAAGAAGTCTCTGATATAGAGAAACGAAGGAATTTCAAAATGCTTTTTTTCACTGTGCTTTTAACCAACAACCAGTTCCTTCCCTGGAAATCAGTGTTGTTTTTTTTTTTTGAGCAAGGTAAGAGACACGAATTGCCAGCTGATAACAAGAAGGAAGTGTTCACTTATTGATTATTGTCTTCATAGCAAGTATTGGATGTTGCTGTATTAAAAAGGGAAAATAAAAGTACTAACTTTAGAAAAACTAATTTTTACATTTTCTTTAAAAGTAGGATTTATTGCAGGGAAGTCTCTGGAGGTCCAGTGATGAGGACTTGGTGCTTTCACTGCCAGGGCCTGCATTTGATCCCTGATTGGGGAAATAAGATCCTACTAAGTGCAGGGGGATTGGGGTGTAGGTGGGGGGGTTGTTACAAGAAATGTTTGCAGAGTCAGTGTCGCCTATCTGAAGCCCTTTTTTCAGGCAGTTGATGGTTATCCTGATAATTTAGTTTCCATTACTTATTAAGAATTCTGTTTTGTAGATTATGATTGCCTATATGCAAAGAAAATTTTAAGATACAGTTGGCCTCAATCTAGGGATTAGGTACTTACACGTAGATTTCTCATCTCTCAAATCTGTGTTTCCACTGAGCTGTATTTGTTTTGTTTTATATTTTAATCACTCTTAGAAGTCTGTCAACCCTCAAGTAGATAATGAAATTATCTAGAGAGAACACTAAATTTCTTTTCACTTTTTTCCAGTTATGAGCTCATTCATCTTCTAATAATTCTTTGAAGTGAAAGTTTTTAATCTTTAGGAAAGTTGTATTTTTGTCTCCCTTGGGAAGTTTTAAATCTAAAAATCTAAGGATATTTTTAAATTGATTTGATTTAAACAGGAAAAAAAGAACTTGCAACTTAATAACTTTTGATGGGTTTATGTTCCTACCCACAGACATTAGACCAGCTCCCACTCACCAACCCTGAACATTTTGGCACTCCCGTCATAGGAAAGAAAACAAATAGAGGAAGAAGATCTAATCATATGTAAGTCCATTTTCATAACTGTTAGTTGAACCTGAATTCATTTCTCCTTCTAGTATTGTTTATAGTTGTTAATTTTAAATTGTAATTTTAAATTTAAGTGCTGCTGCTGCTGAGTCGCTTCAGTCATGTCTGACTCTGTGCGACCCCATAGATGGCAGCCCACCCGGCTCTGCCGTCCCTGGGATTCTCCAGGCAAGAACACTGGAGTGGGTCGCCATTTCCTTTTCCAGTGTATGAAAGTGAAAAGGGAAAGTGAAGTCACTCAGTCATGTCAACTCTTCGCGACCCCATGGACTGCAGCCTACCAGGCTCTTCTGCCCTTGGGATCTTCCAGGCAAGAGTGCTGGAGTGGGTTGCCATTGCCTTCTGCTAACTGAATCTAAAAGTAACTTCAGACTCTCCTTGGCATGGGTGCGTGAGGATCTCCATGCTCAGCCAGCCTTAGCTATATTATTTATCTGCCTCCCAGTTCTCCTTACATGTATCTTATGCCAGTGTCAAAATGGATTTAGTCAGTATTTCCTGAATATCCTGAGTAATACACTCTCTGTTTTCCTGATACTGTGTTTTTTATTCATGCTGTTTTTTTCCTGTCTTAAATGCCACCTTTCCATGCCACTGGCTCACTGATTCTTCAGTTCTCAGCCAGAAATGCCCAACCTTTCTGTGACCCATTTTGTGCCTCCCCTCTCTTTCCTTGGTCTTCTCTCGTGGCTCAGCTGGTAAGAACCCGCCTACAATGCGGGAGGCCTGGGTTTGATCCGTGGGTTGACAGACATGTTTTCTTCTCCGCTGAATCCTCTAAATTCTTTGTATTTATCTAATGTCATAGACAATATTTCACCTGTTATTATCATTGTCACGTTTGCTTTTGCTTCCTAATAATTTAAATCCTCCTGACAACCGAACTATCTTACTTGTTTTTATGTCTTCTTACTGTTGTGACACATACTATACATATTTAACAAATTACTTTTGATGAAATATGCTTAGGCTCTTAAAGGCTTTAAATTAAAGGGGATCACAGGATCAAGGAGTCATGAAACTTCAGGTCATCAGAGATAAACAATCTTCTAACAGTTCCAGAAAGAAAAAATAGTTTATTGCTAAGGACTGAGCAGCAGAATGGCAGGCATCAGACTTCTCAGTGCTAACACTAGGTGCTAGTGGTCAATAGACTGGAGAGTGGAGAAAGGAAAATTGCTATTAAAGGGAGGACTTATTATTATGATGGAACATTGGGAAATTAAAGATAACAATGGTAACAGATGGGAAAAAATAGCAAAGGCATTTAGTTAGTCCTCTCAAAAAATTATATTAGAAAGAAACACTGCATTAGTAGGATGGAGGGTAGAGAATTAAATATAAAAGTCAAGTCCTTATAACAATGGGAAATTGATAGAATAGCATCTTAAATATATAAATATAGTGGTATAAGGATATTACTTAGCAATGAGGTTTTAACTGTCAGAGCTGAAAGAGTTAAAAATTAAAAGCAGTTGTCTCTGCAGAAGAAAATGGGAAAGGATGCGGCAGGAAAAAGTAGTTTTTAATTTATTCTATTGGAGGTTAAATTGTTTAAAAACAGTTTTAAATATTTTACTTGGATAAAGTTTTTAAAATATTACTGTGCCTGAGCTAAGTATTATCAAAGTAGGTATGAAAAATATTTAGTTGAATTATTGAAACTTTTAAATGGAAGTGAATGCTTTCATTCAAAATATAGAGTCAGGTATTAAATCTAATAGTGGCTAAGCTTTGGCAATAAAAATTAGGTAAACATGCTCTCTCATATAGCTTAGTTTCAGCCTGACAGCAAACTCATAAAGGTAGGTATTATTTTTATCCTTATTAAAAATTGGGGAAATTGGCCTCCAAGACAGTGACTAATCCAAGAAACACAGGAAGGAAAGGACCAGGACTTGAACTCTCCCATGTGGCATAGTCCTTTTCCCATTCGGACTCTTTCTTGTTTAGAATATCACAGTTAATTTTCCAAATAAATTTCAACAGGAAATGAATAAGGACTCACTTGAGGGAGGAAATGAAGAGACAAATCCTTGCATTGAAAAAATATTTAATATTGTTTATTTTACTGCTAATGATTTGGACCATGCATTTCTTTTTCTTCCTTCTTTGAATCTTTTAGAAAATGTTTTCTCAATTAATAGGTGACAGTTTCTCTTACTTGTGATGTAGCTTGTTGGTGACTTGATTATTTTTAGGATACTGAGGTTGTGATTATTATTTACTCTTCTTTGTGTAACATTAAATTTGAGTATTCTAGCCAGAAAGAAAAATAAGTAAAAAATGTACAATGATATTATCAGTTTAGAAGAGTCCTGTTGTGATTAATAAATGTTATTGTGATCTGATACTGTTTTCAGGTTTTCAGAGGGCTATTATTTGCCATAACATATTCACTGAAGCACTTACAAGTTAAATATTTTTATATCCATTTGAAAATTAATAATTTCAATTGTGAATTAAAATTTTATCTATCATTGATCATTATAGTCTTCCCATAGCTTTATAGTTAACTTTTAATTAACTGTGTTGGTGATGTTGAAATAGTGAGGTGTGGGTGTATTTAATGTGAAATTACTTTATTAGCAAAGATTTTCCACTTTTCTACCTCTTAAGAGTGGAAGTGTGGCTGCGTTGAGAGTGTGAACAGTGGAAACTTTCCTGGTGCTCCAGTGGTTAAGACTCCATACTTCCACTGGAGGGGGCAAGGGTTCAGTGCCTGGTCAGGGCACTGAGATCCAGCATGTCTCGAGACGTGGCCAAAAAATCCCCCAGAGATCTTAAGTGTGAACAGGGAAGCATGATAGCATGGGTTTGAATCCTGCTTCTGCCACTTCCTTGCTGTGTGACTTTGGGCAGCATGCTCAGTCTTTTCATACCTTAATTTTCTCATCTGTAAAATTGAGGTAATAGTATTCCCTGTCTCTTAAGAGTTTAGTTTGAAAGAAAGTGAAGTCACTCAGTCATATGCGACTCTTTGCGACACCATGGACTGTAGCCTGCCAGGCTCCTCCGTCCATGGGATTTTCCAGGCAAGAATATTGGAGTGGGTTGCTATTTCCTTTCCCAGGGGATCTTCCCAATCCAGGGATCTAACCCAGATCTTCTGCACTGCAAGTAGACTCTTTACTGTCTGAGCCACCAGGGAAGCCTGCAGAGTTGTTTCAAAGGTGAAATGAATTCATATCCTTAAAAGGTTTATATAGTAATTACTATTACTAATAATAATCACTTAGTAATCACTAAGACTTGCCTGTAGCTCAGACAGTAAAGAATCCGCCTGCAAAACAGGAGACCCAGGTTTGATCCCTGGGTCGGGAAGATTCCATGGAGAAGGAAATGGCAACCCACTCCACTATTCTTGCCTGGAGAATCCCATGAGAGGAGCCTGGCCAGCTACAGTCCATGGAGTTGTAAAGAGTCAGACACGACTAAGTGACTAACACACACACACGTATATGTACTAGATATCATCATCATGTATTGAGTGAAAAAACTTTCATGAAATATCAGTATGTAACACGATTTCATTTACATATAAAATTTGTTCAAGTATGTAAAAATTTTGCTTACTAGTGTTTATGTCTGACAGAAAGGACTGTTTGGGGCTCTATTTTGTGAATTTAAAAACATCATTCCTTTGTTTTGTAGTATGTACATACTCTAGGGAAAACTGTTTTTGAATCAAGAATCCTTTTAATTTTGAAAGAAATTTCATCTAATACTTAGACAATATTTTACCTTTCTACAGACGTCATCCAGAAGTGACAAAATATTTTAAAATAAGGCAATTTATGGACTATCACATAGATTGATCCACAAAAATGACCAAAAAGAAATTCCCGAGGGCCCAGATCCAGTTGGGAAACTTCAGATTCCACAAGCTGTGCAACACACACACACACACACCCACCCATTCCACAAGCTGCACAATACACACACACTCAGCACACACACACACACACACCCGGCGCTCGCACACACACACCCAGCAGACCAAAAGTTTTACTATATTATTTAAAATATCTGTTACATTTCTTGGCTGAGGTCTCCCTTTCTTGTATATGAGAAGAAAGCGTGCAGTTGTCACTGAGCAAATTAATTTTCATTTTCTAAAGACTCTAGCAAGCACTGAGTTAGTGATTTTCCTGTTGAGAATCTGTGTGTACAATGAAAGATTTGCTGTAAGTATGTGAAGTGTGAAGGCAGAACAAAGGTTGAGAATCAATACTGTAGGAAATAAAGTGCTGCCTGTCTACAGTCTTACTTCACTTGCTGCTGCTTCCATCTCACCACTGTGGTCGGTCTTAGTGCCTCCTTGGTGCTCTAAGCATTGGCATGTAAGCGCCACTGGCAAGCACCACAGCTTAAAATGCCCATCTCCTTGAATCACACTTCCTCGAAGTTCTTTCTTCTCTTTTTTCAGAGTGATTTTCTGCAACAAAATCTGGGACCTGCATCTTAAGGTCATTTATCTGACCTTCATTTTATCTTCTATTACTCAGCTTGAAAAGGTCTTCATTATGGTTCTCTGATGGCCATTTAAAATTTGTACAAAGATAAATAAGGTTATCCTTCCCAGGGTTCCCGGGACTCCATTATTGCGGTGACATATCACTACCTTTGTTTTGTTTTAAGAACTGTTAATCCACAGACCAGTTAACTGGCCTCTAGTTTTCCAAAGTTGATTATTTTTGACATCTTCCTTTAATTGTTTTATTTATAGTCTGCTTTTAATCCTAATGTATTCAGATATGTTTGAAAGATTATCATCCTGTAGCTTAATTTTTTAAAAGCAAGTTATTGATCCTTTTGAAAATGTATAACTTGAGTGAATTTTTCCCTTTTAATTTATATTGTATGCAGAAGTTTTCTTTGATTCTACCTAAAGAATAGAATGCTGAAATTATAGAAATCTTTGTGCTCTTCCAAAAGTTTTTTCCAGTAATGTGGCCAAAGTATATATGCAACACTCTTTGTAGGAAAGCACTCTAGGCTGTTATCCTTCAGAAAAAGGATAAAGCATAATAAGGCTTGTAATGATACTTGTTAGGTATTATTTGTGGGTAGTTTCTACCCAGTAACATTGCTAAGATTTACCCAATAAACTAATGATTTGTACTGGATATTTACAGGTCTGTAGCTCGATCTTGAATAATATGTTTATTGAGATATAATTCACATATAAAATTCACCCTTTTAAGTATTCAGTTTTCTTTTTTCTTTTAGTACATTCACAAAATTTTACCACCAGCACCACTACCTAAGTCCAAAAGTTCTGTTTATTATTAGCTGCTTTATTTTGATATGAGAATTTGATTCTAGTTTCCTTCTTGATAAAAACTGGGAAAAAATGTTTTATTGGTTAAGTTCATACATGTTTGTATGATCTGTATATTTTAATCTCTTAAGAGGCTACACATTTTTCCTGATAACTAATACAGATTTTGAATTTGCAGTACAAACTTTGAAGCTGAGTTAGTTGTTTGAAAGAGTATCACTGAAGTCCAAATTGCATTTTAAAGATTGAGCCTCTGAAGTTTCTGGCTCAGTTTTCTATTTGTACCTCATCATATGGTATTCTTTGGCACATGTCTAAGTTTCCAAATTCTTACTTGATTTATAATTAATTTATAATTAATATCAATGTGTGATCAGCTTTAAGTGACTAGCTGTTCATTTGTTTGGTAAACATTCCCATGTAATTAGCATTGTTTCCAGTGGCATCATCACATGTCATTTCCGCTACACTAGTTATTTTGTTGTGGCTCTATAAACAAATACCTGGTACCAGAGAAGCAACAATGTCAGAGGGGAGTAAACACCAAGCAGATTCTCTGCTTATTTTATCTTTGCTCCCTTAAAATATTTCCAATGCTCATTTATTTTGATGTATCAGTTTATTGAGTACTCGTCTTATATAAACAACGTCCTGGGTACATTTCACTACAAGGAAAAATTACAGGAGTCTTAGGTATAAAGGTATGGTTTAAAATGGTTGTGTACATTATGTTGATTGTATACATTGTGTAATTTCAGGAGAAATAGAAATCAGAAGTATCACAGTAGAAAGAAATAAACCTATTTAGTTTACTTATTTAGTCAGCAAATATTTATTGAGCATCTATGTTGTGCCAAGCACTGTTCTAGAACATGGGCTATATCAGTGAATAAAACAGGCATGCATAAAGTCCCTGGGAGACTTCCCAAGTGGTCCGGTGGTTAAGGCTCCACACTTCAAATGCACTGGACGTGGATTCCATCCCTAGTCAGAGAAGTAAAATCCTGCATGCCATGCATTGCAGCCAAGACACCTCCTCTACCTTTAGAGCTTACACTCCCTCATATGGAGAGAGATGGGCGATACAGAAAAAAAGAATGAAGTAAATTATGTAGTATGATAGATTTGTCAGTGCTGTGGAAATAATAAAATAAGATTGGGGGATTGGGATGGGCAGGTTGTAAATTTGAATAAATGAGTGAAGTTGCTCAGTCGTGTCCGACTCTTTGTGATCCCGTGAACTGTAGCCCACCAGGCTTCTCCGTCCATGGGATTCTCCAGACAAGAATACTGGAGTGGGTTGGCATTTCCTTCTCCTGGGGATCTTCCAGACTCAGAGATCGAACCCAGCTCTCCTGCATTGCAGGCAGATGCTTTAACCTCAGCCACCAGGGAAGCAAATTTGAATAAGGTGATCGTAATTGAAATGACATTTGAACAGAGACTTAGAGGAGGTGAAGAAGTTTCCAAGTGTCTGGGGATAAAGCATTCCAGGCTGTTTCTCTGCAAAGAGTAGTAGCTGGTAGAGAAAGTGAAGTCAAGGGGGTCTTTTGTTGTTTTTTTCTTTAAGTGGAGGAAGTAACAGCATTTTCTTAGAAATAACACGGTGCTGCTGCTGCTAAGTTGCTTCAGTTGTGTCCCACTCTGTGCGACCCCATAGACTACAGCCCACCAGGCTCCCCTGTCCCTGGGATTCTCCAGGCAAGAGCACTGAAGTGGGTTGCCATTTCCTTCTCCAGTGCATGAAAGTAAAAAGTCAAAGGGAAGTCGCTCAGTCATTTCCAACTCTTTGCGACCCCATGGACTGCACCCTACCAGGCTCCTCCATCCATGGGGTTTTCCAGGCAAGAGTACTGGAGTGGGGTGCCATTGCCTTCTCCAAACACAGTGCTAGGAGGACTCAAACAAGTAGAGGTAGAAAAACTGATGGAGGGGAGGCGTAGGAACATTGCTGGAACAAAAGCTTGAGGATGTAAGAGTAGAGAAGGGTGTCTCGTCCATGAGTGGGGAATGGTTTTGGAGTGGAATCTAGACAGTAAAATGGGTGGATGTTCTATGTAGCCAGTCAGTTTATGGTAGATAATAACTTTCTCGTGTCTGAGTCTTTACATTTGTTAAGTCTTAGGAAAGAAACTAGAACTTTTATACTATCGCAGATGATTTTGTTAGCTGAGTAAAGCCCAGTTTTCTCTTTCTGTGTTTTACAGGTTTGATTAATGTTATCTGTGACATTGTGATTTTGTCTTGCTAATGATAATGGTATAGAGGGCATCTGTAGCCGAATACATCCTTTGTGACTATTTTGAAAAAAGCAATAATTATGATTTTAAATTTGGTTTAAATCAAATCTATAATCATTAGAAAGTGGAGAAATAAAAGTCCTTGTCTTTGAGAAGTTCTTCTAATCAAGTAGAAATCAGATTTGTGAAGGTCTGTCATTACTGTTCCAAGCTGTGTGCCTATTTGTAAGGTTTTATGCTCCACTAATATGAAAATATATTGTTGATTTTTCCTGCTGCCTATTACCTGCTTTCTAAGTAGGGGTTGAACTGCTTTAAGTGCCATTTTGAAGTACAATGTTCTCAGTAGCAAACTTTGAAGATGTGGTTTGTTCTTTATCAGGGGACAATTTTTAGGTTAATTGAATGATCACTGAAATCAAATCATGATATTCCCCTTATCACTATAAAATGTTTAACAGTGTTATAATAGGTTTTGCTTCCCTATATTTATGTTGGAATATATAGATATAATGAAGAAGGAAATGGCAACCCACTCCAGTATTCTTGCGGGGAAATGGACAGAGGAGCGTCGAGGGCTCGAGTCCATGCGATTGCAAAGAGTTGGACTTGGCTAAGCACGCAGCACATATAAATATGAGGGGATGACATTTGTATTGTCATGCTCTTTATTTTATAAAAATACCGTATGTTTTTACTCCTCATTTTGTTGCAGTCTATTTATTCCACATTTCTTAATATCTTTATTCTGGGCATTTTGAGTATAGTAATTAGAATAATTTTTCTTAATTGGTGTATAATTGCTTTACAATGCTGTGTTAGTTTCTGCTGTACAACCAAGTGAATCAGCCATATATGTATGCCCCCCTTCCTCCAAGCCTCCTACACATCCCCCATTAGAATCCATTTTCTTTACTACTGACTGTGGGCTTTTTTAAAACCAGATTGAGAACTTTGTTTTGTGTGTTTGTTTTTTTCCCCCTCTCTTTAAGTTTTATTTTTTGCTATACTTTCCTCTAACATCAAATGGATGGTTTGAGTTCCTTTTTCTTCTCTTTAATTTATTCAGAATACAGTATAACCAAAAGGAATTTTTCACATAATACAAAAGAACCGTATTGTACATCTTATGAATACTTAGTTTTTATGTATCTGATATTAAGCATAGCAGTGGTGATGTCTTATCAGATTTTCTCCTCTCTCTACCCTGACCCTCTGTTAGTAAAGATCTCCCTTCCCCTTTTAAAATTTGCTGTGTACTGGGAGTGCATTACCATTTCTAGAATTCCTTTAATCTGAGAGGAGAATGTAGTGTATTTTAGTGCAGTCCTCAGATACTTAAAATGGGGCCTTCAGGTTTTGAGAATTTGGGAACCAGTGCTATTATGTTTTGATCTTCCGTGTAATCTTTTAAAATAGTACTAAATAAATTCAGGACATTTTTAGGAAAATGCTGTGCTTTTCCTCTAGTGATAACCTTTTTTAAAAAAATTATTCTTTAGCAATTTAGAAAGCTATTAAAAATTTTAATTTAGCCATTTTGTCAGTTGTAGGAAACAGGATAGGATTTCTAGAAAACTTGGCATGCTTATTCTTTGTGATGATAAACAGGAATATCTCATTTTTTCTCTCCCTAGACCAGAGGAAGAGTCTTCTTCATCCTCCAGTGATGAAGATGAGGATGATAGGAAACAGATTGATGAGCTTCTGGGAAAAGTTGTATGTGTAGATTACATTAGTTTGGATAAAAAGAAAGCACTGTGGTTTCCTGCATTGGTGAGTAACTTCAGTATAAGAGTTTAATTTTCAACTATATAAGTTCATGAGGAAAGCAGTTGATTTTGTTAAAAATCAGTGTTTTTCATAGGTACAGAATGGGAAATGATTTTAGCATCATTCAGTTCACACAGAATTACTTTGAAAATTGTTTCTGAGTACAAAGAACTTTTGAATTCATCCATGAAAAGCAAAATCATGGTAATTTTAGAGGCTTGGTATATTACACTGCTGAATTTTAGATAAAAAATTCCTTGTGCAAACTTTTAAAACTTCTGAATGTACCATGCAGAAGACTGCTAAAGAAGAGTGGAATCCTGTTCTCTGCTATTGTCTGCAAATGGTATCTATTTGTCATCATTTTTGTTGAATGTTTTGTATTCTGTATCCTGAGTATTTAAAAATGTTTTGCACAAAATAAGTGCCCAATAAATGTCAGCTCTTTTAATTTAAACTGAGGGCAATTATTTTCATAAATGTAAATATTGTATAATACCTTTGTACCTCTTCGTATATCCATCTATCCATTCCTCATTTATTGGATGCCTGCTGTGTTGTAAGGATTGTGCTAAGATCTTTATGAGGATTATGAGGTATGTATTATTTATCCTCATTTAAAGATAAGGAAACTCAGTGTTAGAACGGTTAAATAACCTGTCAAGCTTTGGGTTAATGGTAAGCAGAAAACTTAAGTCAGTGTACGTGGTCATTTCTTTTTCCTAAAGCACTAAGATTCTTTGTGAGCATTTCTTTTGAAAACGTGTTTTGAAAGAGCTTCGTATGTCTTTTTCTAAAGCAACAGGAACATTAAAATTTTCACTTTGGTATTTTCAATATTAATTTTTAACATTCTCATCATCATTTCTAAATAGTTTCCTGATGATGAGGAAAAGATTAACAGTACCAAAAGGTTAGTAATCTGCTTAGTCAACATTTCATTATTATTTTTAACATCTTAGCATTATTGATATGTATTATCCTCCACGCAAATTTGAGATCTCTTGGACAGTAATGGATAATTTTTATCAATGAGGGTGTGAATTGTGTTCTGAATCAAACAACCTTGATATGATCATATAAAATATTTGCATTTCTATTTTTCAAAGTAGTTTATAAATTGAGTAATGTTAACAAGTGCCTGGTAATATGTTAGAAAACAGTTGCATACTCTTAGGAACAATAAATAGCTACCATGTTTTGAGCACTTCCTCTGGCCAGGCACTGTGCTAACTTGTTAAGGTAAGTGCACAGTCTCGTTTCATCCTAACTGAGGCTGAAACATAAGTGGTATTTACCCCCATTTTAAGGGGTGGAAATCTTAGCTTCCCTGATTCACGCAGTCCTGTGTTTCAGTTTCAGTCATCATTTTTCCTCTGAGCTTTAAATGTTGCTGTTTAGGGTTCAGAATATATCACTCTATTTTTTCAGGGTGATCTCATTCCCTTTAATAACATTGATTGTAGGGATAATAAACTGAAATGTCTTAAGGACCGAGAAAAGCAGATGCATGGGTAAATGGGATAAAATATGGATTTTACTTCCTATAGCAGAATGGAGAGTGGACCTGCTTACTTACACACAATTTCAACAAAGTCTATCATGTTTGTTTTTCAAAATCCAATCTCATGAGAAAGAAAAAAATGGGTGATTTGGCTCACAGTTTTAGACCTCTATTTAGGCTGTTTACTCCCAGGTTTATATCTTAGCGTTCAGACCTCTACTCGAGCTCTGAACCTGAGTATCTGTCTATTCAGTATCTCTACTTGGTTGTCCTTTAGTCACCTGAAAACTTAACGAGCTTAATAAACCTAAACTTACTCTCTCCTCCCTGTATTCCCAAACTTGCACCCTCTCCATTGTTTCCTTTCCCTGTGAATGACACCATTTGCACAAGGTAGAAATGTAAGCATCCTTTTCTCTCTCACCTCTTCACTTCCCTAATTATCCCTAATATTTCTCATTCCTTTAATTTGCCATCACCACCACTTTATATCCAGGTCACCGTCTCTCACCTGGATGATTTGCAGTAGCTTAATCTCTTTCAACTCATGCCCTTCTCTGGTCCATTTTCTTTGTGGCAGCCAAAAGTAATTTTTAAAAAGGCAATGGCAATTCTATTATGACATTCCCTTGCTTCAGATCCTTCTCTGAGAGACTTTAGATGTTTGTCCTCAGAATTACCATGGCTTACAAAATGGACAAATCTAAGCTCTGCTTATCTTTCTTGTTCAGCCCAGGCAGAAGGTTAGCCATGTTGACCTTTTACTTCCTAGAATGGGTTGCCCTGCTTGCTGTGTCAGGCCCTTCCCATAATCCGTTTCCTCTTCTTGCAGCCTGGCCTACAGACATGGGTATACACATCCATCCTTTGTCACGTCAGTTCCTTCTCAGTTTTCAAAGCTTAGTGTAAATGTTGTGTCCTCAAGAACGTGATTTCTGACCACCTAGATAATAGCAGTTAAATAAATGTGCACTTAACTTGTTTAGTGCTTGTCTTCCCAGCTAGAATACACACTCACTGTGGGGAGAAACAGTGGCTTTCTTGGCCTCTGTGCTCTAGTACACAGTACTTTGATGAAATAGTTTGTATTTGTAGAGTGGGAGAATGAATGGACAAATTAAGTATTTACTTCAGTAAGTCTACTTCCTATCACTACTTTTGAAATGATAGGAAAGTTTTCCAAATGCTAATACACATAAAAGCCTTTTCTTAGTGAATTATTTCGTAATGCCATCAACATTTAAGCAATGCTTGCTGCTGCTGCTAAGTCGCTTCAGTCGTGTCCAACTCCATGCGACCCCACAGACGGAAGCCCACCAGGCTCCCCCGTCCCTGGGATTCTCCAGGCAAGAACACTGGAGTGGGTTGCCATTTCCTTCTCCAATGCATGAAAGTGAAAAGTGAAAGGGAAGTTGCTCAGTTGTGCTCGACTCTTAGCGACCCCAGGGACTACAGCCCACCAGGCTCCTCCATCCATGGGATTTTCCAGGCAAGAGTACTGGAGTGGGGTGCCATTGCCTTCTCCAAAGCAATGCTTAATGCAGTACAATTACAATTATGGAAGTTGTTAACCTTTTAGAGACTGAATTAGGGGAATTCCCTGTGCTATCTAGTGGTTAGGACCAGTGCTTCCACTGCGGGAGGAATGTTCAGTCATTGGTTGAGAAACAGATCCTGCGTAACACACGATACAGCCAAAACATTAAAAAATAAATTAGAAAAAAAGTGAATTAAAGACTGAATTAGAACTTACGTATTTCTGGCTCCTCTCAAACCTGTAGTGAGAATACATGCATTTAAGTACTATTGTGGCATTTTTCAGAGCTAATGAGACAGTCCTTAAATCTGTCATACTTATTTAGCCCATTTTTTTTCATTAAAAAACCAAACTATGATGTTGTTCTTGATATAGATAGTGAACTCTCTTGGAATTAAAATAATAAAAATTTATAGATGTCTTGAATTAATATTATATTTGAGAAGGCATGCTTTATCCTTACTTTCAGTAATAGCTGGAGTGACTTCAAATAAAATCTTTTATTTTGGTGGTAGTAAATGTTATGTAGATTCCCGGAAGGTACTCACTTTAAAATCGTTTATTTTTAGAATGGGTAGTGTTACAGAGAAATCTTAGTATTGTTAACATACGCATTTAGATGTAAATAACACCCAGCACATCAGCTCTGTCTTTGTTAAGACAGAGGCTGGCCTGGTTAAGATTCTGGTCCCCGCTCTGGCCCCTGCAGCCCTACTACAGGCCTTCTGTTGGACTGTCTCCCTCTTCCCACCCCTACGCCACTCTCAGTCAGTTTTCTGTTTTTGCCTAGACTTGGTCCATAGCATCAGTCTACTCACAGCCACAACCGTGCTCTCAACATCCTCCCTATGTCAAGAATTAATGTGGATAATCCAGAGAGCTGGAAGGATATAGAAAATAAAGTTACTTGTGTGCACTCCCACATATGTGTGTGTGTGTTTTAGGATATAAACTCTAAATTACTTGTGTATATTGTTACGCATGTGTATGTGTTTTTACCCTCAAACTAAAGTTAGTTTTTAAATTTTAAGCTGAAACTATTTTTTAAGATTTAAATAATTGATATTTATGTAACTATCTGTAACCAGTGCTTTTAGTTATAATAATTTCATACTTTTTTTTTAAAAAAGGTGGTATGTCCTGACTGTAGTGATGAAATTGCTGTGAAAAAGGATAATATTCTTGTTCGATCTTTCAAAGATGGCAAATTGTAAGTATAATTCACTTGGTATGAAAAATAAGCTGCTTTTCCAGATTAGGATGATAAATTATAAATTAGTTATTTCCAGTGATGTTTTGCTTTTCCTTTTTATCATTCAGAGTGTTTCAAAGCATGATCATCTTTCATATTATCATTAAGTGCAATAGTCTTAAAATATGTCTTATTCATTTGGTCTTTTCTAAGCTATACTCTCAGTGCTGTCCAATTTATCAATATTTGCCTATATAATAACTGATGGCTTATTGAAAATTCAATATATCTACCAAATCTAATATTTCATGGATATATTAATTGATATATATTTATTGTTTTGAATGTCTAATTGGGATTTTCTAACATTTTAAATTACTTCTAAATGAGTGTGGTAATACCTGTTGTGTAACGTTTGAATTTTGCAGTAGTCTTAAGGATTAACACGAGTTACTGTAAATATATGTTGGGTATTAAGACAGTGAATTTTCATGTAGAACTTTTCTAAAACTGAGTTATCATTTTCTATGGGTGTTTTTTCCCTTTAAGAATTGTGTGACTAGAAAATCCATGTATTTCATGTTGATATTTTGCCTTATTGGGTGACTGCTTTAAAATGATCTTGATACTTTAAGATTGACTTAAAAATAATCTATATGAAACCCACTTTCACAAATATCTGAGCATTGAAATTGAATACTAGTTTGTTGATATTAAGAAATTACTATGAATTTTTAAATGTGTGATGATAGGATTATATTTTTAAAAGAATAAAATATTATAAATTAAGTTATATAATGTCTGAGATTTGCTTCAAAATAATCCAGTTGGGGTGGGAGGAGGTAGGTAGGGGTATAAATGAGACACCGACTCTGAGTTAATGATTGTTGTAGTTGGATGATGGATTCGTGGGAGTTCATTTTACTGTTATACTTCTGTATATATTTGAAATTTTTAAATTTAAAGTTTAAAAAGAAGCAGGCCGAAAAGTGTATTTGGAATAGTTTTTAGACTTCTGTGGATTGGTTGAAACAGACCAAGTGCAGAAAAGCTGAATGATGATTTATTCATGTAAAGAGAGAAATAAATGTGACATACATGATAAGATGACCTCTCCCAGTTGCTTGCATCCAAACCCTTCTTATAATTTCTACATGAAAGAACTTCAATTGTATATTAGAAGTCTGCTTTGAACCTAGAATTCAGTTTTTAAAAATTATTGAACATTTTACATTATAAAATAGTACATTTTCTTCCAGTCTTAAATTTATTTCTTGAGATTATCTTAAGATGATGGCAAATTCTTTCTGTTTAACTTGTTTTTTTTTTTTTATTGGATTGATGCATTCTGCTATGTAAACATTTTAATTCATTATTTTCAGGGTTTCAATATTTTTAGTATTGCATTTAACCAGGTACTCTGAGAATTCCTTGTTTATAAAACATCTATTAAGGTGGGGTCCTTCTTTGGATGATTCCATTTTTAATGTCCTGCCGAGTATTTTGTTTGAGACTTGCAACCCTGTGTGCAGTCATTTCCATCAGTTGTTCCCATGTTCTCAGTATCTTTCTGTGGTAGATAATTGGACTCTTAACTAATCTTTATTGTGTTTTTGTGGGTTTTTTCCTTTAAAAAAAAATTACAGTACTTCAGTACCAAGAAAGGATGTCCATGAAATTACTAGTGACACTGTACCAAAGCCTGATGCTGTATTAAAACAAGGTAAGGATAATTTTGGAACAAATTATACTTAATTTAAAAACTTATGGGGCATGCCCTGGTGGTCCATTGGTGGACTCTGCACTTCTACTGCTGGAGCCCAGCTTCGATTCTGATCAGGGAACTAAGATCTCATAGGTCGCACAGTGTGGCCAAACAGAGAGGAAAGAAAAACTAAGTATTTCTGAAGATTAAATATTCTTTTGGTCTTAAAAAAATTTTTTTTTTTTAGTGAAGTCTTTGAAGTTACATTCGGCCCTGTGCGACTTCTGCTTTTGTAAACCAGTGTGTCTTTTGTTATCATAGTAGTCTCTTTGTTTTAGCTTATAATTGGGATAGTAATCTAAAAAAAGATCAAGAACAAGGTCATCAGCTATCACTGTAGTCTGGCCTAGTAAATATCAGTTCCTGAGGAGGGTCAACACAGGAGTCAAAGTAGTCTTGATTTTTGTCATTTCTTGTAACAGTAGTTATATTCTATTGGGGAATATGCTGTAACTACATCTCTTACTTGATTTTTCACACTGCAAATAACTTTTTCTTTGCCCATGTTCACCAAATCAGATAATGCACTATACAGACTGGTTAAAAATCATCAAGATTTATGGTAGAGAATTTATTTCTCTGTATTGTAAAGTGAGAATAAGTGTTTCTAGTTATTTATCCGGTTAAATTAATCATTAATATAATTTTAATTCAAGAGTTGACTAAAAATGTAGAGTACATATTTATAGTATATTTTCAGATACTTGTAAGTTATTACAGTGGCTCTGTGCCTGTATATAATACTGTCCAGTAATTTTTTGGTTAAATGATTATAAAGATTTCCTTTAATGTTTACTAAATTTACTTTAATGTTTACTAGACGTTCTTGCCTGGAGAATCCCAGGGATGGGGGAGCCTGGTGGGCTGCCGTCTGTGGGGTCGCACAGAGTCAGACACAGCTGAAGCTACTTAGCAGCAGCAGCAGCAGACATTCTTAATTTTTGTTTTAAAAGAATATATCTGCCCCTTTTTCTTGTCTTTATTTGAACCTAAGTCACCTAAGTTTTGCCATCTATAAAGCAGATACCTAATGCCTAAGACAGTTAAAATTAATGGACTGCTACACCAAAAAGCAGTTAGCACAGTGCCTAGCCCATAGCAACCACTTCATAAATGTCAGTGGTGGCAGCACAGTAGTTTTTATTTCATTTTCCTGTTAATATTTTTAGACAAATCAGTTGTCTTAATTTCTCCAGTTGATAGTTTGTTGCCTCTTCCCAGCCTTTGATCAGGCACTTGAATTTCACAAAAGTAGAACTATTCCTGCTAACTGGAAGACTGAATTGAAAGAAGATAGCTCTAGCAGCGAAGCAGAGGAAGAAGAGGAGGAGGAAGACGATGAAAAAGAAAAGGAGGATAACAGCAGCGAAGAAGAGGTGAGTAAAGAGAGTTAATGCCTTTTACAATGAAAAACAGTTGAGTTCCCTTTGGGATTTGGCATGAAGTCAGTAATCACTTAAGTATTTTTAGTATTAGAAGTGTTTTATAATACAGTTGTTCTTGTGTATTCATCATAATCAAATAGTTTGCTTACTTAACCTTAAAATAGAAATATGGTTTTGTGAAATTAAAAATATTAAGTATAGTTATCCCTGTAACCTCAAAAATATTTCTTAATCTTCAGTCCATAATGTATTTAAATGTCAAATCAATATGTCATACACCTGAAATTGATAGAGTATTGTGTGTTATCTATAATTCAATTTAAAAAAGGGAAAAAATGTTTCTTAATACAGCAAAACTCTACTTTCATATGCTTTTTAACATCACATAGACAGCTGTGATCTCATACTGTGTTTACATCTGCATATTTTATTAAGGTATCTCATAAAGAATAAAATATGTCTTTTATCTAATGTTAAAGTAATAATCAGCATAAAAGTAAAGATTAATATCTTTGATTCAAAGAATCAATACAAAGATTTTTGTGTTAGATTTTATCTAATACAAAATAAGACATCTGTGAATTTATANTTTTTTTTTTTTTATTGGATTGATGCATTCTGCTATGTAAACATTTTAATTCATTATTTTCAGGGTTTCAATATTTTTAGTATTGCATTTAACCAGGTACTCTGAGAATTCCTTGTTTATAAAACATCTATTAAGGTGGGGTCCTTCTTTGGATGATTCCATTTTTAATGTCCTGCCGAGTATTTTGTTTGAGACTTGCAACCCTGTGTGCAGTCATTTCCATCAGTTGTTCCCATGTTCTCAGTATCTTTCTGTGGTAGATAATTGGACTCTTAACTAATCTTTATTGTGTTTTTGTGGGTTTTTTCCTTTAAAAAAAAATTACAGTACTTCAGTACCAAGAAAGGATGTCCATGAAATTACTAGTGACACTGTACCAAAGCCTGATGCTGTATTAAAACAAGGTAAGGATAATTTTGGAACAAATTATACTTAATTTAAAAACTTATGGGGCATGCCCTGGTGGTCCATTGGTGGACTCTGCACTTCTACTGCTGGAGCCCAGCTTCGATTCTGATCAGGGAACTAAGATCTCATAGGTCGCACAGTGTGGCCAAACAGAGAGGAAAGAAAAACTAAGTATTTCTGAAGATTAAATATTCTTTTGGTCTTAAAAAAATTTTTTTTTTTTAGTGAAGTCTTTGAAGTTACATTCGGCCCTGTGCGACTTCTGCTTTTGTAAACCAGTGTGTCTTTTGTTATCATAGTAGTCTCTTTGTTTTAGCTTATAATTGGGATAGTAATCTAAAAAAAGATCAAGAACAAGGTCATCAGCTATCACTGTAGTCTGGCCTAGTAAATATCAGTTCCTGAGGAGGGTCAACACAGGAGTCAAAGTAGTCTTGATTTTTGTCATTTCTTGTAACAGTAGTTATATTCTATTGGGGAATATGCTGTAACTACATCTCTTACTTGATTTTTCACACTGCAAATAACTTTTTCTTTGCCCATGTTCACCAAATCAGATAATGCACTATACAGACTGGTTAAAAATCATCAAGATTTATGGTAGAGAATTTATTTCTCTGTATTGTAAAGTGAGAATAAGTGTTTCTAGTTATTTATCCGGTTAAATTAATCATTAATATAATTTTAATTCAAGAGTTGACTAAAAATGTAGAGTACATATTTATAGTATATTTTCAGATACTTGTAAGTTATTACAGTGGCTCTGTGCCTGTATATAATACTGTCCAGTAATTTTTTGGTTAAATGATTATAAAGATTTCCTTTAATGTTTACTAAATTTACTTTAATGTTTACTAGACGTTCTTGCCTGGAGAATCCCAGGGATGGGGGAGCCTGGTGGGCTGCCGTCTGTGGGGTCGCACAGAGTCAGACACAGCTGAAGCTACTTAGCAGCAGCAGCAGCAGACATTCTTAATTTTTGTTTTAAAAGAATATATCTGCCCCTTTTTCTTGTCTTTATTTGAACCTAAGTCACCTAAGTTTTGCCATCTATAAAGTAGATACCTAATGCCTAAGACAGTTAAAATTAATGGACTGCTACACCAAAAAGCAGTTAGCACAGTGCCTAGCCCATAGCAACCACTTCATAAATGTCAGTGGTGGCAGCACAGTAGTTTTTATTTCATTTTCCTGTTAATATTTTTAGACAAATCAGTTGTCTTAATTTCTCCAGTTGATAGTTTGTTGCCTCTTCCCAGCCTTTGATCAGGCACTTGAATTTCACAAAAGTAGAACTATTCCTGCTAACTGGAAGACTGAATTGAAAGAAGATAGCTCTAGCAGCGAAGCAGAGGAAGAAGAGGAGGAGGAAGACGATGAAAAAGAAAAGGAGGATAACAGCAGCGAAGAAGAGGTGAGTAAAGAGAGTTAATGCCTTTTACAATGAAAAACAGTTGAGTTCCCTTTGGGATTTGGCATGAAGTCAGTAATCACTTAAGTATTTTTAGTATTAGAAGTGTTTTATAATACAGTTGTTCTTGTGTATTCATCATAATCAAATAGTTTGCTTACTTAACCTTAAAATAGAAATATGGTTTTGTGAAATTAAAAATATTAAGTATAGTTATCCCTGTAACTTCAAAAATATTTCTTAATCTTCAGTCCATAATGTATTTAAATGTCAAATCAATATGTCATACACCTGAAATTGATAGAGTATTGTGTGTTATCTATAATTCAATTTAAAAAAGGGAAAAAATGTTTCTTAATACAGCAAAACTCTACTTTCATATGCTTTTTAACATCACATAGACAGCTGTGATCTCATACTGTGTTTACATCTGCATATTTTATTAAGGTATCTCATAAAGAATAAAATATGTCTTTTATCTAATGTTAAAGTAATAATCAGCATAAAAGTAAAGATTAATATCTTTGATTCAAAGAATCAATACAAAGATTTTTGTGTTAGATTTTATCTAATACAAAATAAGACATCTGTGAATTTATATGGATCTAGGAGCTAAATTTAGATTTTATTGTAGCTGGTACTTTAGGTCCATCAATGACAAGTACTGAGAGAATTGCCCATAATATGACTAGTGACAGTGCACCACTGTGCTCTTTAGTGGTTTGCTGAATGGCTTTATGAAAATTATTGGGGGAATAATGATGCAGATAATGATAGCTGCAATACATGACCATTGTATTTAATGTTTTTAGGAAACAAAGATAAGTTAATGTCAATATGTAATATTTTAGGTAAGTTATGAAATTTTGCCATGTAACTGTAATAAACAACTCTCGATGAAGTAGGAACATTTTAAAGTTTATGTTTTATAATATAGTGATCTATAATGACAATGTGTAGTGTGAAAGTTTCCCTGGCGTCGATCTTTCCCATTGCTTTCTATTTAACATGTTAAAAATAAGCCATCAGTTCCTGGCTTAAGGCTTCTCAAGTGGCGCAGTGGTAAAGAATCTGCCTGCAGTGCAGGAGACACAAGAGATGCAGGTTTAGTCCCTGGGTCAGGAAGATCCTCATGGATTAGGAAATGGCAACCCACTCTAGTATTCCTGCCTGAAAATTCCTTGGACTGGTGGGCTACAGTTCAAATGACTTATTACTCTGGAAGTCAGGCTTTACTTTCAGAACCTTCCTTTATAGCCCAACCTGCGCTCTCTTTTTTTCCATCACTACTTCTGGTATATTCTCCTACTTTTATTTTTTTTGTTTATTTGTTTTTGGTGGCACCACGTGGCTTTCCAGATCTTAGTTCCCCAACCAGGTGTTGAGCCCAGGCCCTTGGTAGTGAAAGTGTAAATTTCTAACATTGGCCCTCCAGGGAATTCCCTACCCTCCTACTTTGAACTAGGTTGTAGCAACATTGAATTACAAACCTTTGTTTCTACTCACTTCTGTACAAACCAATACCTTTGTCTACGGTGTCCTTCCCCACCCTGCCCTTTGTCATCATTACACATTCCTGTTGAGTTTTTTAAACCTTACTAACCTGTTTTCCCTGTAAAGGAGAGAACCATCACCTTCCGCAAGAAAAGTTAAATCACTCCATTTGATACCACTCCTTGTAGAAATTTTTGCCTACATATATACATGCATTACATATGTGCATGTATTTGTTTTCTATTTGTTTTTTGCCCTACTAATCAATAGGCTCCTCAAGGATCAGGAGTCCATCTTACTTGTACTCATACTCATAGTGTCTGTCATAGTGTGAAACATGGAACAGATGATCAGTAAATACTAGTTACCAAAACTTTTGTTACTTAGATTTATGTTAACCAAATGTGGTTTCCAGTTTAAACAGTTTTTTTTTTTAAGTTAAATACAGACTTCACTTAAAATTTTTTGCAGTAGGAATAAATTTGGTGGTTTATGAAAGTCACATATTGTACCATGGGGGCATTTAAGAAAATACCTAGAAAACAGTAGTCCTTAGACTTACGTCTGACTACCTTACCAAAATGCAGCACGTGTGAATTATGTTTACATTGAGAAAAACAGATTTTATCATAAGCAAACTAATAATTGTCATTTATTCTTCTCTGCCCAATTATTAGCAAGCATAATAGTTTTATCGATATAAGTTTTTGTTGTCTTTAACTTCCTTTTTTCTGCTTGCTTTTAAGATAGCCAATCTCACACCAGCACTGGTTTTAGACACATGATTTTTAAAATTAGAATGATATATTTAGGCTATCAGTTGAAAAGTATTCTCCTGACTTTTACCAGTCGGAATACTTTTGTTTCATCCAGAATAACTGTAAAGCCTCAGTGTGTATTTTGAATTACTTCCTCTGCAGTTACACCTGATCATGCTCTGTAATGGCAGGCACCATCGCTCATTTGTCTTTTGACTCAGCACCTCGCACAGAGCCTACACTCACTGGTGCTCATTAAATGTTTGTTGATGGTCACTGAATTGATGAGTTCCTCCATCTCACCTACTACCCTGCTCCTTGCAGGTTGCCTCAGGACCAGCTCCCTACTGCCACAGCCCCTGGCCACAGCAGCAAGAAGCTAGTCCCTCCCTTGTAATTGATAAGTCGGGGAACTATTTTATTACTTGAAGATTTCCCTAAGTCTGAATCTTCAGGTATTGTAGATCAAGTTTGTTCCCCACTTTACTGATTTTATAAGCTTGAAGTACTATACTGTGGGGCCGAATATAATGAAGGATAATTTTAGTTGCAGCTGATGGGGCCCTCACTTGTTTAGTTCCTGGAGGAGCAAGAGTAGAGTCCATTTCGATGTTAAGCCCTGACCCAAATTAATATAAGTGAGAGTAGGTCGTCTTGAGCCTGTGACCGTGATTTAAAGACTAGATCTCAGATGTGGTAAAAAGTTCATAAACTATCTTGTTGGTCTCATTTCTTATATGAGCATTTACATTTGGGATTGTCATTACTGAGATAACCTTTTAGGACATAGTTCTCTGTAAAGCATAAAATGTCTAGACTTTCTGGTTTTGAATAGCTTAGTGTTAAGTTTTTTGTTTTTTTTTTTTTGGTAAAAAGCCTTTGAAATATTCTAGTGAGTATTAGTCTCTGCTGTTGGTAGGAAATCTGCTTGTGTTATTAAAATGCTTACCTGAGGAAAATAATATTTTATTCTTCTGTGACTAAAATTAGGAAGAAATAGAACCATTTCCAGAGGAAAGGGAGAACTTTCTTCAGCAGTTGTATAAATTTATGGAAGATAGAGGTGAGTGTTTTTTCTTTGATTCATTATTAATATAGATATCAGATAATATCTTAAAAAATAAGAATTCTGTTTATTAAGCTGCATGTCACTGGTAGTCATGGCTATCATTTTTATTACCAGTATCACCAGCACCCTAGTGTAATGTCTGTCACGTAGTAAGTAGAATGTGGAATTTGCAAGTATTTTGATGGATGTTATGGCCATGGACCCATAAATAACTGTATTTTGTCCTGTCTTTCCCACCACTTCTTTGGGGGACCCCAAAGAACCTTTGCAGTAGAAAACAGTAACAGAATGGGAATCATAGTGTCTTTTTATTTGAGCCTCCATGTATGCCTGTAGAAAAGCCGCTTCTCTAAAATCACTGCCAGCCCCAAGATGTATGTGTTTGTGTATGTGAGTAAGAGACACACAGACAGACACCTCATTCATTCTGAGATAAGTCTTCTTATGACTTAGCCATATAAAACTAAGAACAAAATTAAACCATCTGTAGAGAAAGGTGACCAAGTCTCAAGGTGAGCCTTGTCTTAGCTTTTTGAATTTGCCTTTGTGGTTCAAGAAATATAAGCATGGGTAATTAACTTTAAACTTGCGGTGATGACCTGGTCATCTAGTAACTGTGGCCCTGTTTCTTTCTTACCTGCTGTTATAAGTATAGTTTCTCCTTTCCTGTAAAGATGCTAGCAAGGTAGAGGGCAGAGGCTGAAAGCTTTCTGACTTGAAGAAAAAGACAAAATGAATGAATGATACTTAGAAGTGCTACTGTGCTCTGAATTCATGGTTTTTTTAATCCAGTTTTGTATTGTTGATGAGTAGCTGTGGGCTTGGTTGTCTTTTTGCTCTCATAAATCGTAGTGGCTACTCCAGTGTAGTTATCTTTTTATTCAGTATAAAATGTCCTTGATTTATCTTTTTATTTGTGTGCATGGAGGCTTGGCCTAAGAAGGCAAGTGATTTCTTAAGCTTTTTTAATATAAGCTAAATTAAAAAGTGAAGAAAATGAATAAAATCTAATATTTGAAAAAAATGAAGAGTATGATTATCCCTGTCATACATTTTTTTGGAAAGGGCAATAGGTTCTATATCTCTGTCCTATTATTTTCTCTTAATCACATTCTAACAGTCTGATAGTTTTAGTAACCTTCTGCTTTCTTACATCTTAGAATAAACAACACTATAACTTTACTCTAGAATTACTTTGTAGAATAGTATTAAGTTAGTAAAATACAAAGAATATAAAAGGTAATTCCCATTGTGAAGCAGTTGCCCATCAATTATCTCAACACTGTTTTCAGTTCTACCAAACATTGTTACCCTGATGTTTTAAAATTTTGTGTTGGTATTTTATTTTGCTTCATTTACTGTTTATTCGTTTGCTCATCAGGGGAATGAAAGTGGAATAAAATATAAATAAAGTTTCAAAAATCTGATATAGGAAAAAAGGTTTTGATAAAATGGATTTAAGTAGATATATTTTTTATTAACCAGGGATGTTTTTCTTATATAGACACAGATTGCACTGTGTATATTTGATGGTAATGTTTGAATCTTTTCAAAATTTAAATAAATACAAAGCATGGTTCTGATATATCTGTGTTTTCTTTAATAGGCACACCTATTAACAAACGACCTGTGCTTGGATATCGAAATCTGAATCTCTTTAAGTTATTCAGGCTTGTGCACAAACTTGGAGGGTTTGATAATGTAAGTATTACAATCAGAAGTGAAACATGTTCTCCATACATGTTTTCTCATCTAAATATTATCTAAAAGTGTCTATTAACAAAAGCTTAAGAATAAAAGGGAAAGAAAAAGGAGAGTACAAGTTAGAAATAGCTAGCTTCCTCAGACCAAATTTAAACTTGAAGATTTTTTAAAATGACCTTTCCAATTTACTGTTAAGTTTGTCAAACTTTCATAAGCTATCTGAGTCATAACACAACCATGTTAGTGGAAATTCTTTCTGTGTCTCTTTTCCATTAGACTGTAAGAGCAGTAAGAGCAGCGATCTGTCTTAATATTCTTTATATCCTTGATCTCTACCACTGTGCCTTCCATGTATAGAAAATATTGTTTGCATATATATCTGCATACATGCAGAAAGACTCTGTTGAACTGAAGGAATTATCTTAAGGTTACTATGAGGTATGGTACTCATCCAGTTAATACTATGCTGGGGGGAGGAAAGGTACGTTGTGTTACTAGGATTCATGGAACGACTTTACTAGCTTATAGGAAATCATACGTCATTGAAATTTTTTTTATCTGTCATTTCACTAAGATTTTGATTCAGGCATGTAGATGTTTTCTTATTTACCATAGCAGGGTTTATTTAAACATCAATTGGGGACTTCCTTGGCTATCTAACGGTTAAGACTCTGAACTTCCCCTGTAGGGGAAACAAGCTTGATCCCTGGTCAGGGAACTGGAATCCTGCGTGCCTTGAGGTATGGCCAAAAAGGTAAAATGTCAAATGACCTAGGATTTCAGCATTTATAATTCTCTGAGATTTGTTAGAATACCAAAACTTAACTTTAAAACATTGCTGTAAACCAGATTATTTTATTTAGAATTTATCAAAATTGGTATTTTCCATTCCTTGAGACTAGAAACAAGTATAGAACTACATAATACATACATACATACCCACAAACATACACATTTGGTATCTATCAAAATTTTATCATATTCCCTACCTTTTAATTTTTGAATTTTCATTTTGCTCTTTCAGATTGAAAGTGGGGCTGTTTGGAAACAAGTCTACCAAGATCTTGGAATCCCTGTCTTAAATTCAGCTGCAGGATACAATGTTAAATGTGCTTATAAAAAGTAAGTCCATGCACTGGATATAGCTGTATTCAACAGTATTTTACATAGAAAGCAGGATGGAATTTACCATATAACTGAGGCTACTAATTTCGAGGAAGGTTTACTAGAGTAATCACTCTATAATAGCATTTTCTAGAGTGTAGCCCATGAATATTCAGTTCAGTTCAGTTCAGTTGCTCAGTCATGTCCAACTCTTTGCGACCCCATGGACTGCAGCACACCAGACCTCCCTGTCCATCACCAACTCTGGGAGTTTATTCAAACTCATGTCTGTTGAGTCGATGATGCCATCCAACCATCTCCTCTGTCGTTCCCTTCTTCTCCCGCCTTCAATCTTTCCCAGCATTGGGGTCTTTTCACATGAATCAGTTGGCATCAGGTGGCCAAAGTATTGGGGTCTTTTCGCATGAGTCAGTTCTTTGCATCAGGTGGCCAAAGTATTGGAGTTTCAGCTTCAGCATCAGTCCTTCCAATGAATATTCAGGACTGATTTCCGTGAATATTAGATCTGTGAGATAATGTGCGAAGAAAGTTTTTGTGCTCAGGCAAATTTGGAAAGTATTGTGTAGAAGTTAAAATGCCAAAGTTTTAAAGTCACATAAACCCAGATTTGAATCCTGGTTCTGCCAGTTATTTGTTGTTTATGCCCTTGGGCCACTTATTTGTTCTTTCAGACCTTGATTTTCTTGTTTATAAAATGAGATAATACTATTTGTCTCATAGTGAAGATTAGTCTGATCAACTAGTGAAATTTTACATATACTCAGAGGTCCAGTACCTGACATATAAATAGATGCTATTACTTGCTCCTATTACTACAGTCACTATATTTAAGATGATGACTTTCTTTTCACTTTTAGCATTTTTTTAAATGAAGTGTTTTTTTGGGAAAAATGTTTCTATTTGAGTAAAAAGATTGTAAAGAACTGAATTAAAATAAACTAGAATATTAAGGTAGCTCAGTATCTGAGAACTTAGAAGAAGTGAACACATATTTTAAAAACCACAACTCTACAATAACATTTTGAAATGTTTTCCCAAATATAACTTCTTTTCATGTTTCCAGATACTTATATGGTTTTGAGGAGTACTGTAGGTCGGCCAATATTGAATTTCAGATGGCACTGCCAGAGAAAGTTGTTAACAAGCCTTGTAAGGAGTGTGAAAATGTAAAAGAAATAAAAGTTAAGGAAGAAAATGAACCAGAAATCAAAGAAATAAAGATTGAAGAGGAAGCGAATATAATACCAAAAGAAGAGAAGCCTCTTGAAGAGGGTGTTGAAAGAAAGGAGAATACGCAGCCCTCTCAGGTAAATAGGATGCTGTTAAGAGTCCTTTGGTTTCTCTGGTACGTTTTCTCCATCCTCTCTAAAGATTCCTTATTTAATTTATCTTATAAATTTTATTGTTCATGCATTTTCTTTATTACATGCTATTTTTCTGTTTGAAATAGCCGTTAGCTATTTTTGCCATTATTTTAGGGATGGCAGAAGATTGTTAAAATAACTTTCTCAGTGTTAGTACTGGTTGATACCTCCTGTGCTAGTAATTAGATAATGGAATTAGGTTGACAGTTTTTACTTTTGTTGGTTTAGTTCCTCTGATCTTTTTCTAGGGGAGTAAAAAGAACTTATTAGAATCTATACCTACACAATCTGAACAGGAAAAAGAAGTTAACATGAAAAAAACAGAAGAAAATGAAAATCTGGAAGATAAAGATGATGATACAGCTGGAGCAGATGAATCCCTCAGCATAAAGGTAGAAGCTGAAGAAGAAAAAGCAAAATCTGGGTAAGAAGTCTGTTTTTGGTTAAGATGTGTTTTATAGCTGAATGAATTCTTGTAATTTGCTCTTTGTGTGTTTTTATGAATCTAAATGTGGTTGACAAAATAAATAATTGGGTGATTTTAATTTGTATTTATTATGCAGATAGCATTTGCCTCCTTCAGAGACCCTACTAATGCAAATTTGTAGAAAAAGATATTTCTGATCCATTATTCTTGCTCTCATCATGGAAATTAATGAAATCTTGAGCTAGAGAAAAACAGTTATAAGCAGATAGTACAAATTTGGGAAGATGTCTTTCTCCAGTGTTTTGTAGATGGTATGTTGGGTATAGATTTTGAGAGTTGTAATCATTTTTTAAGCAAAAAATACGAATGGAAAAGTGCTAGTAACTTAGTTTATAAAAAGTCAAAATTGTTATATTGCATTTTATGTGATAGTAGCATTTACTTGGTTTGGTCAGTTTGAGAATTATTTAGCAATGTATCAAGAATACCTGTACTGACAGTGGACCCTGCATTTTATAGGTGATTTTTTGGGATTTCATCCTGTTTCTGAGGCTTAAAAAAAAGCTAAACATCCCCATTGTTAGTGATTCTTTTAAATAAGTACAACTATATATTTTTTCATCATTTTCGTATTTTCTAAAATTTGGCCACAGCATGCAGACAAGCAAGGAGGAGGAAAAAACGATGCTTAGATGACTGTAGTAAAATGTGTTTATTACACTTTGTAATATATATGTCTCTCTGTGTACAAATGTGTATTTCAAGTACTCCTTAGTGATACTGGAAATTATTTCTACTTTTAAGAAACTTAGTAAGTATCTTTTTGCTTAAAATCTGTTGCTCATTTTGGTGGTGGTTGGTGGTTTAGTCACTAAGTTGTGTCCGACTCTTATGACCCCATGGCTGTAGCCTGCCAGGCTCCTCTGTCCATGGGATTCTCCAGGCAAGAATACTAGAGTGGGTTGCCATTTCCTCCTCCAGGGGATCTTCCTGACCCAGGGATTGAACTCCTGTCTCCTGCATTGCAGGCTTATTCTTTACTGACTGAGCCGTTTTAGTGTTCTAAAATTTTGACCACAACATGCAAATAAACATGGAAAAATGAAACGAAACTGGCTTTAGATGAATATAGTTTAAGTGCTTCTGTGTGTGTTAAGTGTATATTTGAAGTACTCTTGCTGCTACTTAAAGACTGTGTCTGCTATTAAGAAATTGAGTAAGGATTCAGCTTTTTGCCTAAAAATCTGATTCATAAATATGCGTCTACTTCTGGAGCATTTACCGTGTGGAAAGCCCTGTAATAAGCCTATATTTTCTCTTTGTGACTAATAATTATCTTAATTTTTCACATTGGTACTTCAGCTTATTTTATGGTATAAACTATATTTTGTAGATTTTTTGAATTCTTCAGCTATATATGGCTTATGTATTTATTTATTAAATTTTTAACATTTTCATACATTTTTTTAAAATTTAAGTTTTTATTTCTGACTGCATCAGGTCTTAGTTGTGGCACACAGCCAAGGTTGCCCCGGGGCATGTGGAGTCTCAGTTCCCTGACCAGGGATTGAACCTGCGTTACCCATATTGCAAGGTAGATTCTTAACCGCTGGACCACCAGGAAAATTCCTGTGGCTTTTTATTTACTGCAGATATTTATAAATGTATCATACCGCAAACAAATTTTCCTGATGTGGCTGCTGTAGAAGATTTATGGATTAGAAATATCCAACACTGATCTATGGATTTTATTAGATCAGTGCAACAGAAAATTTTGTGATTGTAAGGAATTAACATATAAATATTTATCTAGTATAAGAACTGTAAGTAATTAGCTGGTACAAGAACTTTCAGTGTTCTTCCTTTGTAGTTCAGGTGTGTAAGATTAAATAACTGAATTTATGTAAAATGTCTGGTTCAGTGCCTGGCCTGTAGTAGGTACTAATAACCTATCGCAGTTATTTTGTTTTTAATTTTGGTCCGTTGTAAGTAAGGAATGTGACATCAAACTTGGGAAATTTGATGTTTGTGAGTTGGGATGAAAAAGTCCTCATGGATCCATTTGGTTTCCCAAAATGTAAAAGGTAACTCATGTAATATGTGTCTGTTTTGTGTTTATGTTTGTGTGTAATACATACATCCGCTTAGTATACTAGCTACATTTTATACTTTGAAAAGCTCTCTTTCTTGGCATTCTATGTTCTTTCTGATGTACCTACCTCTGATCTTGCCACTGAGAAGAGAAGGAGGGGGAGAATATTTGCTTTGGCTGATAGCCAGTAACTGTGTTGTTTGCCTCTTTGTAGTTCAGTGTGTTATTGAGTGACTCATTTGGTTTGTGTCTGAGGTTGATATTAAATGAGAAATTCTACTTTTTAATTGCTTTCAAAAATTAATACAGAGTAATAGGTTTTTATTCCAGATTGCCCTGGCTACCACTAAAAGTAGGATTGTACTAGCTATTATTGGCGTTTCCTGGTTGTGTTCAGTGCTACATGTGCGTGTGTGCTCAATCGCACAGTTGTGTCTGACTCTTTGCAACCCCATGGACTATAGCCCACCAGGCTCCTCTGTCCATGGGATTCTCCAGGCAAGAATACCGGAATGGGTTGCCGTTTCCTCCTCCAGGGGATCTTCCCAACCCAGGGATTGAATCTGTGTCTCCTGCCTTGGCAGGTAGATTCTTTACCCTTGAGCCGCCAGGGAAGCCCTCAGTCCTATACAGTTTTGGCTTGATAACGTAATGTACAGTTTAGAGTTAGTTTTTGTTTGAAACATTTTAAACTTTTAGTCATCTGTATCTCTCTTATGTTTGGTATAGTGATTCTGAGATGCATGGTAAATCTCTTTGGTGTATGATCCATCTTTGTTGTATCTACCAGAATATACTTCCTTTTCTCCCTGATGAGCAGTGGTACACTCTTCTGATTAAACAAGTAGTATTCTTTCAGAAAAAGCCTTACTCTTTTAATTTTACATATGTTTATTACATATTTATATAAGTCAGTTAAAGTTGTTAATAGGTTACCTGATAGTTTCTTAGATATTTCACTCTTTCTGATAGTTTCTTAGATATTTCAGCCTTACTTACAATTTTTTTTATTATAGAAGTGTTAATAGATTTTCAGTAGTAGAATTCATATTTTTTATCTCAGGTTACAGCTGGATTCATTTAATTTTTAAGTATCAATTTGACTGTAAACGAGTCTTTGCTGCTGCTGCTGCTAAGTCCTTCAGTCGTGTCTGACTCTGTGAGACCCCATAGACGGCAGCCTATCAGGCTCCCCCGTCCCTGGGATTCTCCAGGCAAGAACACTGGAGTGGGTTGCCACTTCCTTCTCCAATGCATGAGAGTNCTAGAGAAAAACAGTTATAAGCAGATAGTACAAATTTGGGAAGATGTCTTTCTCCAGTGTTTTGTAGATGGTATGTTGGGTATAGATTTTGAGAGTTGTAATCATTTTTTAAGCAAAAAATACGAATGGAAAAGTGCTAGTAACTTAGTTTATAAAAAGTCAAAATTGTTATATTGCATTTTATGTGATAGTAGCATTTACTTGGTTTGGTCAGTTTGAGAATTATTTAGCAATGTATCAAGAATACCTGTACTGACAGTGGACCCTGCATTTTATAGGTGATTTTTTGGGATTTCATCCTGTTTCTGAGGCTTAAAAAAAAGCTAAACATCCCCATTGTTAGTGATTCTTTTAAATAAGTACAACTATATATTTTTTCATCATTTTCGTATTTTCTAAAATTTGGCCACAGCATGCAGACAAGCAAGGAGGAGGAAAAAACGATGCTTAGATGACTGTAGTAAAATGTGTTTATTACACTTTGTAATATATATGTCTCTCTGTGTACAAATGTGTATTTCAAGTACTCCTTAGTGATACTGGAAATTATTTCTACTTTTAAGAAACTTAGTAAGTATCTTTTTGCTTAAAATCTGTTGCTCATTTTGGTGGTGGTTGGTGGTTTAGTCACTAAGTTGTGTCCGACTCTTATGACCCCATGGCTGTAGCCTGCCAGGCTCCTCTGTCCATGGGATTCTCCAGGCAAGAATACTAGAGTGGGTTGCCATTTCCTCCTCCAGGGGATCTTCCTGACCCAGGGATTGAACTCCTGTCTCCTGCATTGCAGGCTTATTCTTTACTGACTGAGCCGTTTTAGTGTTCTAAAATTTTGACCACAACATGCAAATAAACATGGAAAAATGAAACGAAACTGGCTTTAGATGAATATAGTTTAAGTGCTTCTGTGTGTGTTAAGTGTATATTTGAAGTACTCTTGCTGCTACTTAAAGACTGTGTCTGCTATTAAGAAATTGAGTAAGGATTCAGCTTTTTGCCTAAAAATCTGATTCATAAATATGCGTCTACTTCTGGAGCATTTACCGTGTGGAAAGCCCTGTAATAAGCCTATATTTTCTCTTTGTGACTAATAATTATCTTAATTTTTCACATTGGTACTTCAGCTTATTTTATGGTATAAACTATATTTTGTAGATTTTTTGAATTCTTCAGCTATATATGGCTTATGTATTTATTTATTAAATTTTTAACATTTTCATACATTTTTTTAAAATTTAAGTTTTTATTTCTGACTGCATCAGGTCTTAGTTGTGGCACACAGCCAAGGTTGCCCCGGGGCATGTGGAGTCTCAGTTCCCTGACCAGGGATTGAACCTGCGTTACCCATATTGCAAGGTAGATTCTTAACCGCTGGACCACCAGGAAAATTCCTGTGGCTTTTTATTTACTGCAGATATTTATAAATGTATCATACCGCAAACAAATTTTCCTGATGTGGCTGCTGTAGAAGATTTATGGATTAGAAATATCCAACACTGATCTATGGATTTTATTAGATCAGTGCAACAGAAAATTTTGTGATTGTAAGGAATTAACATATAAATATTTATCTAGTATAAGAACTGTAAGTAATTAGCTGGTACAAGAACTTTCAGTGTTCTTCCTTTGTAGTTCAGGTGTGTAAGATTAAATAACTGAATTTATGTAAAATGTCTGGTTCAGTGCCTGGCCTGTAGTAGGTACTAATAACCTATCGCAGTTATTTTGTTTTTAATTTTGGTCCGTTGTAAGTAAGGAATGTGACATCAAACTTGGGAAATTTGATGTTTGTGAGTTGGGATGAAAAAGTCCTCATGGATCCATTTGGTTTCCCAAAATGTAAAAGGTAACTCATGTAATATGTGTCTGTTTTGTGTTTATGTTTGTGTGTAATACATACATCCGCTTAGTATACTAGCTACATTTTATACTTTGAAAAGCTCTCTTTCTTGGCATTCTATGTTCTTTCTGATGTACCTACCTCTGATCTTGCCACTGAGAAGAGAAGGAGGGGGAGAATATTTGCTTTGGCTGATAGCCAGTAACTGTGTTGTTTGCCTCTTTGTAGTTCAGTGTGTTATTGAGTGACTCATTTGGTTTGTGTCTGAGGTTGATATTAAATGAGAAATTCTACTTTTTAATTGCTTTCAAAAATTAATACAGAGTAATAGGTTTTTATTCCAGATTGCCCTGGCTACCACTAAAAGTAGGATTGTACTAGCTATTATTGGCGTTTCCTGGTTGTGTTCAGTGCTACATGTGCGTGTGTGCTCAATCGCACAGTTGTGTCTGACTCTTTGCAACCCCATGGACTATAGCCCACCAGGCTCCTCTGTCCATGGGATTCTCCAGGCAAGAATACCGGAATGGGTTGCCGTTTCCTCCTCCAGGGGATCTTCCCAACCCAGGGATTGAATCTGTGTCTCCTGCCTTGGCAGGTAGATTCTTTACCCTTGAGCCGCCAGGGAAGCCCTCAGTCCTATACAGTTTTGGCTTGATAACGTAATGTACAGTTTAGAGTTAGTTTTTGTTTGAAACATTTTAAACTTTTAGTCATCTGTATCTCTCTTATGTTTGGTATAGTGATTCTGAGATGCATGGTAAATCTCTTTGGTGTATGATCCATCTTTGTTGTATCTACCAGAATATACTTCCTTTTCTCCCTGATGAGCAGTGGTACACTCTTCTGATTAAACAAGTAGTATTCTTTCAGAAAAAGCCTTACTCTTTTAATTTTACATATGTTTATTACATATTTATATAAGTCAGTTAAAGTTGTTAATAGGTTACCTGATAGTTTCTTAGATATTTCACTCTTTCTGATAGTTTCTTAGATATTTCAGCCTTACTTACAATTTTTTTTATTATAGAAGTGTTAATAGATTTTCAGTAGTAGAATTCATATTTTTTAATCTCAGGTTACAGCTGGATTCATTTAATTTTTAAGTATCAATTTGACTGTAAACGAGTCTTTGCTGCTGCTGCTGCTAAGTCCTTCAGTCGTGTCTGACTCTGTGAGACCCCATAGACGGCAGCCTATCAGGCTCCCCCGTCCCTGGGATTCTCCAGGCAAGAACACTGGAGTGGGTTGCCACTTCCTTCTCCAATGCATGAGAGTGAAAAATGAAAGTGAAAGTCGCTCAGTTGTGCCCGACCCTTAGCGACCCCATGGACTGCAGCCCATCAGGCTCCTCTGTCCATGGAATTTCCAGGCAAGAGTACTGGAGTGGGGGGGTTCAAGATTGGGAACTCATGTACACCTGAGATGAAAAAATAAAAATTAAAATTTAAAAAAAAAAAAAAAAAAGAGTACTGGAGTGGGGTGCCACTGCCTTCTCTGAAACAAGTCTTTAAATAGGAGTAATTCTTAAGAATCTTTGTAGACTTTGTGATGCATTTCAGAGAAAATTGACTCATTTGGTACTTTTGTGAACTCAGACTTAATTTCGTAAGTGTATTAAGCGTCCCTTCATCCCTGCTGCCTCACTGTGTAGAAGGAAAGGGGTAGGAGAATAAAAAAGCCTTACAGTTCTAGTTGTGACACTATTTGTAGTGTATTTTTTGTTGCCTACATAATTGTGTAATTAGGAATGATAAAGTATATTATTGCTGAAAAAGTTTGCATATAAGAATATAAACCTAAAATTATTAGTGGAGGAAGATATTTTTATCTACATACTATACTCATTAACTTTTAAGGGTTAGTTTCTTAGCTGTCTTATGCTTCTATTTTATGACATTTATTAATTTGTCAGCTCTAAAGTGATTCTTTTTGAGAGCAAACTGTTGTAATAAGGATAGACATACTGCAGAGTAAATAATTGAAGTTTTTAAAAAATAAATCTAGTGCATGGAAAATTTATAATTTAAGATTTTCCTCCGATTTATTGAATACAAATTTGTGATCAATATAAAATGAATATGATTGTTTTAGAAAGTATGTGATATTGAGAAGACCAGAATGGTTGCATTGCTACTTCTAGAATGCAGATGACTTTCAGTTTCATAGTTACAACTGGTCTCTCATATGCCTGTTTCTTCAGAACTTTAAAGTTGAGAGAATTGCTAGAAGAGGACTTTTGGTAAATATGGAGAAAAGAGAGCAGAAATTGTGTTGAAGTTTAGAAGAATAGAAAGAAGAAACTTGATGTGATTTTAATGTGAACTTAGTAGGATATTCCTATAAAAGGTGAAATAATATTTAATACGACTTCACAATATCTGGTTGAAATTATTTTAATTATTAAACCTAGCCATTGGCTAGTAAAAACTTGTTTAAACATCTGGAGGTTGGAAATATTTGAATGAAAAATATTTTTTAGTCAGAAAATGGCTATGAGTTAACGATGATTTTTGTTTTTGTTAACTGAGTTGTAAAAGACTTCTGCAATAAAACATGAGGAAAATGTTAGCGTCGACCTTACTAGCTAGTTTTTTGCTGTTCAGCACGACTTCTGTTCTTCTGCCTGTTGGACATTTTCTTTTAATACACTTTTCAGTTTTCATTTTCTCTGAATATATCTTTCTGTAATCATCCATGGTCATCTCATACAGTTTTAGTTTTTAATATTAAATTGAAACTCAGAGAATATCATACGCTTGGAACCTGCTGTTCCCGGAACAATCACAGCCACGATTTTTATCAATTTATGTGGTTTGGAACTGAAAAGCTTATGAAGTGTCCTTTATTAACTGCAGTTTTTTAAACCTTTCAAGAGATGAAACGAATAAAGAGGAAGAGGAAGATGATGAAGAAGTAGAGGAGGAGGAGGAGGAGGAGGAAGAGGATGAAGAGGATGATGACAACAATGAGGAAGAGGAGTTTGAGTGCTATCCACCAGGCATGAAAGTCCAAGTGCGGTATGGACGAGGGAAAAATCAAAAAATGTATGAAGCTAGTATTAAAGATTCTGATGTCGAAGGTGGAGAGGTCCTTTACTTGGTGCATTACTGCGGATGGAATGTGAGGTAACTTGAGTTTTAGCTAGTGATTACTACCTAAAAAATCTTGTACAGTAATTTTCTATTTTAAAATTTAACGAATTATAGATTTATTAGTATTCCAACTGAGGTCATAGTATACCATATAAAAAACATGGAGTTTTGGCTTGTAAACACCTCTCTCAGTGACTTCCTACTTACTGTTTTCAATACTTCAAAGATATCCTTAGTGTCTAGAAAACTAAAGTCTGTGTAGTTGATTTTAATATTATGCATGTAGATTAATAGGGGCAACATTGTTGGTACAATGATAGAAAACTTTCTTTAAAAGTTAAAAGGGATTTGAGCTTCTTGAGGTCTACAAGCCAATTATGAGGCTTCTGATTCTCTTGCATTTTCGTCTACCTTTCCGCAGTAACCTTCCTTATTTTCTTCTTAAATCATCACATTTCTTGCCTTTAGTAGGCAGGATTTTAAAGTTGCGATTTCTTAGGAGGCTTTAGCTATTTCAGGAAGGCCTTATATCTGCATTAGCAGCTCTTGCGTTACATCTTGTTCAGAAGCCTCAGAAATTAATTTTTATGTTTGAAACAATGATTGAAATATGAGCAAGTCTACTTGACTGAAATAGGGCGCATGGTCCAACTCTGCTCACCTAGGGAACTGAAAAGCAGGACTGAGTTTTCTTCTTATACAAGTTTCCTTTGGTAATATCTGAATTTTATCCAAAGTTGGCAAGCTAGTTTTGGGATCTGAGCATCTAGATATCTTTAAGAAAAACCTTATTTATTTTGGAATGTCTGATACTATGTTTGAAGTAGCCTGTGATAAGAGTAGTAGCTTTTGAAAAGTTTGCCAGGGAAGTTTTCAGTGGTGGTGTCATGGTGTGCCTAGTGTTCTCAAGGAGGAATACAGTTCTCATGATTTATGTTTACATTGTATTCTGTGGTTTGGAATGTGATTAAGAAAACATCATCTCCAGAGTGTGTGTTTCTTAAAAAAATACACTCTCTGTTTCTTAAAAGTACAATTTGTGTTGTCTTTTTGCAGCAGTAGGATGCTTTGGAAGCATGTCTAATCTGATTACCTTTCCTAATTTGAGAATATGCAGTTCTGTTCCATTCTGAAGCTTGGAAGAAAATAGCACCTAAAAGTCATAAGGAAATGTGTAGTTTTGTTTGGGACTTTTTTCCTTTATTACTTCTAACCAGAAAGATTAACAGAGTTTTGGATTTTAAGAATGCCTATCAGTGTTGTTCTGAGGAAACATAAGCTTCTCCAGATGCCACTTTTTAACATCGTGTGTAATTTATCCTTTTGGCTGTCGGTTCTTGTGCTGTCTCTCTGGTGCGTGACTTTCCTCACCTGAAGGGCTGACTCTTAGTATTATGTTCAGAGGAAGATAGTTGAGACTACAGAGCTGCTATCAGAATATTTTGATGTCTGTAATATTTAACCATTTTGATTTTGTTAAATATAGATGTAGAGGGAGTTCCACTTTGACCCAGGATGTAAATGTTAAATATGTTAGTTTAAAATTAGGAAGGAGAAATTGCTTCAGTGAAAATTAATAACTACTATGTAAGGCCCACAAGATAGATAATCTGGGATGCATCATCTTTTATGTTTTTTTGTTTGTTTCCAGTCCTTCCTTCTAGTTATTCTGCTAGGTTATATAATGAGGCCGTTTTCCTAGTAGTCTTTATAAAATGCTTTAATTCTGTGACCAGTGTGTAGAATTTAAGCATTCTCCAAGTTTAACTGTAACACAGACTTGATTATTTTCTGTTAATTATCTCCTTAAATAGAAGAGGCATAGATAAAAATTGAAACATTCATGAAATTATTCTGCAGTTACAACTTTGTTTTGTTAGGAAAAGATTCAAGAAAGGAAAGAGTAATCCTGTCATAGGAGCACTTGGATTTTAGAGGATAGAAAGAATGTTTGGGGCTTGTGCTTTGAAGTAGATGGAGGGTTGGGTAGAGAAAGGGAAGATTTTAAACTGAGGCATTCAAGTTTTTAATAACATAGAAAAGCAAAATGAGGCCTAGTCCAACAAGACAAGCTTGACTTAATGACAAGGATGTCATCTGCTCCTGACAACTGGCACATTTGTATGGTACGAACTTTCAAAAGAAGAAAACTTATCATCTTGATGAAGACCTGTAGAGTGGATCTCTACAGACTCCAGCATCACAGAGGAAACAATTGTACTTCAGGAGATTAAGCAGTTATTTTTTTATAGTCACTGTTCTAGTATTTCCATTTCTCTCTGGAATAATAAATACCCAAAGAGTCTGTCTTATTGATGAATAAGAAATTGTGAGTTTCGCTGCTCTTTTACATCTGAAGCTAATCTGATGAGGACCTCAACAAATCCTCATCAGCTCTACAACTGTCTTCCTGTTACTTGGGAGAGCTCCAGCTTGATTTCTGAATTTAAACTTGAGTTGTGCAATTAGAAGTGAAGATTTATGCATGAAGTTTCATGAAAATAGTTTTATTTTCACTGGCAGTCATTCATTACAGTAGCAATTTAGGAAATTTTGTATGGAGCTGTTTGAGTTTTGTTTGATAGGAAACATTTTCCAGAAAGCAGATTTTTCTTAAGAAAAATAATATCTATCTTAGTTAGAAAAATACTGTTTTCTTATGATTTCTACATTTTTCTTTTTTATGAAGTTCTATATAAACCTTTATGTTAATTTTCATTTATACCCCTATTTCATAACTGAAAATGTCGCTTTTTTTTTTTTTTTTTAACATAAGATAGTGTTTGGGCCAATTTGTTTTTAACTGCTACAGTGAGAAAAAAGACATTTTAATGTGCTCACATCATATTCATGAAAAATAGCCAGAATTCTGATCCTTAACCACATTGTGCTTCAGTGCTAAGTTACTTGAGTTGTGTGAGACTCTTTGTGACCCCACAGATTGACTATAGCCTATAGCCCGCCAGCTTCTCTGTCCATGTGATTCTCCAGGCAGGAATACTGTAGTGGCTTGTCATTCCCTCTTCCGCGGGATCCAACCTGAGTCTCTCAATGTCTCCTGCATTGGCAGCAAGGTTCTTTACCACTAGCGCCACCTGGGAAGCCCAAAATGGTTAAACATCGGTACAGAATTTTTCAGCTGTGATGACCATATATAAGGCTGTTGTCCAGTGCTATATAGTCTTTACTATTTCACCACATGCTTGTTTACAGAATTTTGAAAACATCCAAAAATCACATTCAATAGGAAAATACATAAAAGAAAGATAAGATCACTTATTTGTATTGTAGTGTTCTTATTTAGTCTTTTTAAAAATGTATCTCCGTACGTTAAAAAACTTATAGTCATACTTCAGTAATTTTAATAGTAGGCTGTCTGTTATATTTGTTTTAATTTCTTAGTGATGTTTATATTGTATTAGATATTTTTAGTATGTTTATATTTTATTATTAGATATTTTTAGTATTATTAGCTAGTTGATCCTTTTCACTCTCAGGTTTCTAGGTCATGCCATAAAACATGGGATTGATGTTTGAAAATAAAGTTGTAGTTTGGAATTCATTGGCCATAACTTTGAGTGTGTTGGACTTATCTTTGCTCAGTAGCAAATAGGCTTGTTCAGTAATATTTACAATCTTGAGTGTTAGAACTATCTAGACTTCTTGGCATGGGATTTAAAATACATCAATATTCTATCATGTATTGGTGCTGATTTATTTTTCTCCATTTCCACCTTGATTTTCTGTAACCATAGATTTGGGAATTTGACTAGAGAATTTATTTTTTATGTTGATGATTACCAACTACATTAAAGAATACCCCAACTAAAAATAAGAGACACTGTAAATTTCAACTGTAACTCAAATAACAAGTTAGTTCTAGTCCATATTATATCACAGAAAACTGAAAATAAGGTAAATTATTCTTGAATATATTATTTGAAATGAAAATGTGTTTCATTTAAAAAATACCATATTTTTCTAAGCAAATTGGCACTTCCTTGGAGGGAACAGGTAGAGTAAAAGGCTTTTAGAAACCAATTGGTTTAATCACATTTTTGTGAGCACGCACCCACTGTTTATCAAGCATGTTTCTTTATTTGGCAAACATAAGTTCAACATCTATGAGCCAATATTGTGCTTTGCACTAAAGGTACGAAGAAATATTCCCTGTTGAGGAATTTGTCCAGGTGAGGGAAGTACCCCTCCAGGATTTTCAACCCCCTAATGCCTTCAACCTCTTCTTATGTTGCTTACATTCTTCAATCATTTCTTATAATTTTTTTATACCCCTATATTCTTCTGTTGCTCTTATGTTGCTTTGCAACACCTGCTTGACAGAACCGAAAGAATCCTGGTTAAATCTAACACTCCTCCTCCTCCTCCTTGCCTGCACCTGTGCAGTTGATCAACAGCCACAGTAACTGGTCTTGTTTTAAATTTATGACTGTGAACCTCAAGTGGGCACTGTGTGTCCTCCCCCTGTGCCCTTCCTACTTTCTCAGACTGTTTTATTTTTTAATGGCATAATCTTTAATTATTACTGTAATTTTTATTGATATCATTAACATGTAATATTATATTTGGGTGTACAATCATAACAATTTGATATTTGTATATATTACTGAATGATCACTGCAGTAAGTGTAACTCATTCACATCCATCACTGTACATAGTTACAGAAATCTTTCTTTTTTAATATTTCTTCCCTCCTCAAAGCCCTGGCAACTCTCTCCATCCCCACTTTCAGCTGGTGACCTCATTGAAAAATTGAACAAAGAAAATTTCTACAGAATTCCACTACATGACCTTCTTACCTATATATGCTGCCATATTTTATGCCTTCTCATCTTTTACTTTAGGTGAACAAGCATGCTACTATCTAAAACCCATCTTCTAACTGCCATATCTTCTGCCAAAATCAGAATTATGAGCCCAGAAATTCTCCTCTTTTTTCTGTATATTTTGAGTTTCTTGTTCTCTTCTAAACCATTCCCATCTGTGTATAGACCTGCAGTTACTTCTTTTATCTCAAAGAACACTCCTTTGAACTTACCCTGCGTTTTCTGCTGTGCTGTTTCTTTGCTTTATTTCCATCCGGCAAAAATGATTTGGGTTATTTACACTTATTATCCACTTTTTCTGTTGTTTTTGTGTAAACCCAACCCAGTAAGGCTCATGCCTGCACCTTGACTGCACCTCCGGAACTGTCAACTGTTCAGCCTTATTTCTTCACGTCTTACTTGCCTTACCTGTGTACTGACCCAGTTGATCACTCTTTCTGTCATACTTTTTACGTGAGTTCCAACTGCTGCAGCTGCAGTTACATTTCTTGTTTATTTTTCTTTTCTGCCTTTCTCAACACTAAAAAACCACTTCTCAGTTACTTTATCTTTTCTGTCTTATTTCTTGTCTTTATGTGTTTTCTCTCTCTTAATTGTTCTCTTTTATTCTTCTGGTATACACTTTGACTTAATTTATACTGTATTTCTGTTTTTCCAATTCTGATTTGAGTCACTTTTTTGATGTTGAATTAAAAAAAAATTTTTTTTTGCCCATTTTTGAATTGGTTGTTTTTTTGTTGGTGTTAAAAGAGTTGTCAGAGTTCTTTATGTGTTCTATATACTAATCCCTTATCAGACATGGAATTTGCATATATTTTTCTCTTGTGAACCAGCAGAATTGTCTTTTCACCCTTGGTATTGTCATTTGCTGTACAAAAGTTTTTAATTTTGATGAAGTCCAATTTGTCTATTATTTTTTCTGTGTTGCTCATGCTTTTGGTTTGTATCCTAGAAAACATTTCCAAATTCAGTGTTATGAAAATGTCCCCATTTTCTTTTGAGAGTTTTATAGTTTTAGCTTTAATATTTAGCGTTTCGGTCCATCTTGCGTTAATTTTTATCTTTGATGTGGTATTCAACTTTTTTAATGACCTCTTTGGGTCATACACAGAGCCCATCTCCTAATTTGTAGATAACATGGAGTTGAGAGTTAGAGACTCGAATAGACTAGAAGTGCCCACTCCTGTGGCTTCCCTTCCACTCCATGGTAAGCTGCTGCTGCTAAGTCACTTCAGGCATGTCCGACTCTGTGCGATCCCATAGACAGCAGCTCACCAGGCTCTGCCGTCCCTGGGATTCTCCAGGCAAGAACACTGGAGTGGGTTGCCATTTCCTTCTCCAATGCATGAAAGTGAAAAGTGAAAGTGAAGTCACTGAGTTGTGTCCAACTCTCAGCGACCCTATGGACTGCAGCCCACCAGGCTCCTCTGTCCATGGGATTTTCCAGGCAAGAGTACTGGAGTGGTGTGCCATTGCCTTCTCTGCCATGTTAAGCTAAAGAGCTGTAAATGAAGGCCATTTGACAGTGATCTCCAAGTAAATATCTGTCAGTCTGTTTTAAGGAGAGAAAGGGAACATGGCCCATACCTCTGTCTTTAAGCCTCTTTACCCTCTGTGCACACCTCCTCTTATGTGCCCTTCTTCATTTAACTTCGTTTCATACCTCACTGCCATCTCCAAACTCTTGTCTCCATAAACCCTTGTCCTAGCCTGTTCACTTACGTTTATGATCCAAAGCATTAAAATGGAAAACTATGGAAGTCAAGGGCTGTATGTTACTGCTCATGTGAAAAATTGTTTTGCACTATATAAAATGCTTTATATTAGACAGTCCTTCATGTAGAGAAATTTAAATGAAAGCTGATAAGCAATGAGTAAAGTGAACATAAATATAATTTCTCTTTAGAAAAATGACTTTTGAGTTGGTTAGCTTTTCAGCGCAAGTGAAAATAAACATTTCCTTTGTGAAAAAGATGAGTAAACTCAGGTATTTTTGCACTCAAATGGCTTTTCTCTTTCTCGGAATGCTTATTTAACTGGACCTGTTCCATCAGTATTTGTTATAGATTGATAGGTACATTTACTGTAAACCATTAACTTGGACCTGTTCCATTTCATAGCTTTATAGATTGGCAGGTACATCAATATGTTTGTCCAAATGTGCACAAAAATACTAACCCCCTAAACTTATCAAATATTCATAAAACAAACTTTGAGGATTCTTTTAGAAGTCAGTAGCTGCATCACAGCATACAGTGAGTGCCAGAGTTGTTAACCATTTACAGTGATCTTTATAGTCCTGTTACAGTGTTCTGTGATGTGTTGTTAACATTATATTCTACCTCTGCCTGGAGACCTTTGTTTCATTTTACACAGTTAAATTTTCTAGGAAAACAGATCTATAGTATTGTAATGCCACTCTCTTATACTGGTTATGTCTTTAATACGATGATGTGATAATGTTAGTGTTTCTGTCATTCTTCTTTTCTATATTATGGTGAAACCGTTCCTGCTTTTTTTTGGTGTGACTTGAACAGTGTTACCTGGGGTGGAAATATGAAATGTTAAGAGCATGCTTAGAATTTTATTTTTCCAATACTATGCTTTTATTTTTGTTTTATTTTATCTTCTTAAGTTTATTTTTAAATTTTTTTGGCTGCACAGGCTCTTCATTGTTGTACACGGGCTTTCTCTAGTTGTGGTCAGTGGGGTCTGCTCTAGTTGCGGGGCGCAGGCCTCTCATGGTGGTTGCTTCTCTTGTTGCAGAGCACAGGATCCAGGGCTCATGGGCTCAGTAGTTGCATCACTCGGCTCCGGCGCTCAGACTCAGTAGTTGTGATGTACAGGCTTAGTTGCTCTGTAGCATGTGGGATCTTCCCAGACCAGGGATCAAACACATGTCCCTGCATTGCAAGGCGGATTATTAGTCACTGTACCATCAGGGATGCCCTGTTTTAAGTTCATGACTAAAGGCATTAAACAGTACTCAGTAGGTCTCTTTATAAATTTAGCTTTAGGTATTTTTTCACATTAAAAATAAATGTCTAAATCGAGATTGTTATAGAAAATTCATAAAGTAGGTAACCTGGTCAAATTGCTTATAAAGTTTGTAATTGATAACTAGTGCTACTTTTCTCATAACTTGGTCTTTTTTTCTCTTAGAACATATTTTCCCCCATATTTTCTTACCCAGTTTAAGTGGGGAAATTCCTTTCCATGCTAAGAGGGCCTAAATTTTCCTCTCAGATGTGAGGTTTTTAAAGCTAAGTTAGTTTTATGACGTATGTTATCTTTTTTGCATCTAGATAGGCAAGATACAAAATACATAATTGTTCAGCAATTGCTAAATGAGTCTCTGCTTTATAGAAAAAGTACAAATGATTTTAATATTTCACTTATATTAATGGTTGGTTACTAGATTTTTATCTTTTACAATCTGTATGTGTATTTTAAATAATGAGTTTTAAAGTATTTTGTCAGTTCAGTTTTGCTTTTGAAGTTATTTGTGCGTTATTCTGCATGTAATTATTGTGTGGGTATATGTAAATACATGACTGATAATATTTCTTTGAAAGTGGTTTAGTTGGGTTTTAAAAAGAGCCAAAATCTGAATTATTGTGGGCACAGTAACCGTTTTGGCATCTTATGTCTGGTTGACGAATGCTCTTTTCCATTTTTATTGTTGCTAAATGATTTCTTAGATGATTTGCCAATACATCCAAACAAAAATCAAAACGTTTTCTTTTTAGAACTCTTTATTTTTCTCTGGTGAGAGCAAGTATGCTATGGTCTCTGAATGGTTCCTTTTAGCTTTGTATAAATATTTTAATTCAACACATTAAAATTTCAAATATTATGTAGCTGCTTTTTTGGGAAGGGTTCAGAAGATTTGTATTGTTGCCATGTAATGGCTGACTACTGTTGTCCTCTGTTAAATTGTAAGCTCCTTGAGAAGATGCTATGGTGCATTCATTGCCTGGTGCCTAGTGCAGAGCCTGTCACATGACAGGTACCTAACAAATGTTTGTCCAGTGAACAAGCCCTTGTGCAGACTTCTAGTCTGGGGTTTCATTCGAGTTTTTAATTTGAGGGATCATCTGTTCTGCTTTTCTTCATTTTATGGAGGTCAAGGAACCAACTGCTAGAAGTTAAATGAGTTGCCCACACTCCTTTCATGTTTATTCCATTAGTTGAACGTTAGATGATATCAGCAGATTTTCCCGAGTCAGTATATTCTTTGAAAATATTTTCCTTAGTACTTTAAATATAAGATGAGATACTTATCTAGGCTCCACACATTAATTACAAAGAGTTTATTGATAACTGAGTTGAGAAAGTGTGATCTAATCACTAACAGGTTCAGTCTTCATTTTTGTATTCAGTGTTTGTTCATGTTTGTTTCAGTATTTGTTTTTCTTGGTTTTTTAATATTCATGGTTTAATGAAAGTATTTAGTAATTTTCGTTTCCTTGTGCTCTTGCAAGCTGTATTTCCTTTTGTCATGAAGAGGCCAGTTGCTCTCTTCAGTTTGTAATTTCTAAATTTAAAGTCCAATTATAGGCAGTACTGGAGAAGGAAGTGGCAACTAACTCCAGTATTCTTGCCTGCAGGGTACCATGGACAGAGGGATTCAGCGGGCTACAGCCATAGGGTTGCAATGAGTCGGACATGACTGAAGTGACTTAGCATGCATGCGTGTAGTCGGTGCAGTTTTTATCAATAATCTAGAGTACCTGGTTTTCCTCAGACATTCTCATAAAACTCTAATGCTTGAATTAAAGTTGCAAGTCATTTTGTTCATAGGCCAACTTCTTCGCTTCAGTTTCTTTACTAGTTTTCAAGCTGCATTATCACAAAACATGATAGCTGACAGCAGCGGGCTTGCTGTCCTTGGGGGAAAATCTAGGTATCTCCCAATGAAGTGGTTTCTTGGAATACCTATTGCCCTGAATAGCTGTTAATAGTGTTCTTCATTCACAGTTGAGAGTCCGCGTCGGAACATGCATTCTAATATCTTGATTCCCTTTGTGGTATTTAAAGCAGAATCAGGAGTACTGGAGAGCCACTGGGACAGGATGACCACTGTGGCTGGGGGATGAAAGCATGTTCATTTATTTGTTTGAGAGGTGGAGGAAAGCATCTTAAAACCAGAAAATTTATGTTTGACTTAGTTTTTTAAATTCCTGTTTTCTTTAAAGAGGTTATTTATTTATTTTTAAATTGAAGTATATTTGCTTTATAGAGTTTATTGTCTTCTGTCAATCCTCAACATAAATCAGCCATAGGTATACACATATCCCCTCCCTTTTGAACATCCCTCCCATCTCCCTCCCCATCCCACCCCTCTAGGTTGATAAAGAGCCCCTGTTGTGAGTTTCCTGAGCCATACAGCAAATTCCCATTGGTTGTCTATTTTACATATGGTAATGTAAGTTTCCATGTTACTCTTTCCATACATCTCACCCTCTCCTTCCCTCTCCCCATGTCCATAAGTCTGTTCTCTATGTCTGTTTCTTCATTGCTGCCTTGTAAGTAAATTCTTCAGAACCATTTCTCTTGATTCCATATATATATGCGGTAAAATATGATATTTATCTTTCTCTGACTTACTTCACTCTGTATAATAGGTTCTAGGTTCATCTACCTCATAAAGAGGTTATTTTGAAGGATGAATGACTACCCTACTTGGTATGGTGCCTTAAGGAGAAATTGAGACAGGTTTTATGGTCTCTTTTGGTCTCTTTTTTTTTTTAAGCTACAATTTTCTGCTCTTTGCCACCTCCCCATAATTTCATTTTTTTATGCAGGATATTTAAATTTGAACTAATTTTCCCATATTCTGTCTTCTTGGACTATTTACTTATGCCTAAAGTAAATATGTTGCAATCTACTTTTTAATAAATATTAAATATACTACATAAAAAGTTTTAAGTTGAGAGTGAATAAACAGATTCAGTGACAGCTTTTTTTGTAGTTCTGACCTTAAGTCTCTTTATTTTACTCAAGTCTTTAATCTTGGTATTCTATAGGGAATCAGAGATCTTAATCCATGATTATTACCTCCTTTATTTAAATTAACAAACACTAGTAAAATAAAAATTAAACTGGCCTAGCTCTGTCTTACGTAATTTAATCTCAGTAGTAATTTTGGGGTATATCAGTTTGCTTTTTTCTCTTGAGTCAATTTATTTTTCTCTCCTTTGTGTTCTTTGAAAGTATTCTGTAAAGAAAATAGAACTCTTGAATAATACTCTAGTGAGTAATTACATAACAGGCATTTTTTTATATTTAAAATACAGTGATTAGTTATGACACAGTTTATTTTCTGGTCATGTTTTTTTTCCCTTGTAAGATTAGTCAGGCCACTAAGGTGATATTTAGAACCTCATTACATTCTGAAATGTTTGTCTGTTAATGTTTACATTGGTGGTCTCAAGCTGAGGGCTTCCCTGGTAGCTCAGCTGGTAAAGAATCTGCCTGCAATGCAGGAGACCCTGGTTTGATTCCTGGGTCAGGAAGATCTGCTGGAGAAGGGATAGGCTACCCACTCCAGTATTCCTGGGCTCCCTGGTGGCTCAGATGGTAAAGAATGTTCCTGTAACGCAGGAGACCTGGGTTGGGGAGATCCCCTGGAGAATAGAATGGCTACTCACTCCAGTATTCTGGCCTAGAGAATTCCATGGACTATACAGTCCATGGGGTCACAAAGAGTTGGATATGACTCAGCGACTTTTCACTTTCACTTTTCTCAACCTCTGTGTGGGGCAAAGGCATTTGTAATGTGAAGCAGATACCTTAACCAAAATTCTCACACACTGTTTTCACCTTGTCCCCCTCCTCACGGGTTCATTCCTACTTCACATTCTTAAGGAGGCTTTTTAGTTGCTGGTCTGGACTCTTCTGTATACTTGATCAGAATAGGACCTGGCACACTTTCTCATTCTAGTGTCACATTGCTTAATAGGCCCATTTCCCATTCTTCTTAGACTCTTCACATAGTACTTTTTGGCAAGCCTGTAGTTTGAACGGTCAGTTCAGTTCCATGGTTTGAGTTTCTTAATCTGTGAAATAAATTCATTGATAGATTTTTAAAGGCATGTTCTAGTTTTGAAGGATATAAATTATAATAACACTAACAATACTGTTCGGAGAAGGCGATGGCACCCCACTCCAGTACTCTTGCCTGGAAATCCCATGGACAGACGAGCCTCGTGGGCTGAGTCCATGGGGTTGCTAAGAGTCGACACGACTTCACTTTCACCTTCACTTTTCACTTTCCTGCATTGGAGAAGGAGATGGCAACCCACTCCAGTGTTTTTGCCTGGAGAATCCCAGGGACAGGGAAGCCTGGTGGGCTGCCATCTCTGGGGTCACACAGAGTCGGATACGACTGAAGTGACTTAGCAGCAGCAACAATATTGTTATTATTACATTTTATGAAAAGAGCATAAATCTGACTGAAAACTGAAAGTGAAAGTTGCACAGTCAGGTCACTCCATGTGATGCCATGTACTGTAGCCCACCAGGCTCCTCTGTCCATGGAATTCTCCAGGCTGGAGTACTGGAGTGGGCTGCCACTTTCTTCTCTAACATCTGACTGAGAAAAGACAAGATCTAAAAGAATAGTATTGGAACAAAGGAATGCCTAAAGAGAAAGCATGAAGAAAATGGACTAGAAGGGAGCAAATAATAAGGGAGTCATATAATATTAGCTAATACTTACGGAACCATATCAGTTCAGGTCAGTCGCTTAGTCATGTCCGACTCTTTGCAACCCCATGAATTGCAGCATGCCAGGCCTCCCTGTCCATCAGCAACTCCCGGAGTTCACTCAGACTCAACGCACATCGAGTCGGTGATGCCGTCCAGCCATCTCTTCCTCTGTAGTCCCCTTCTCCTGCTGCCCCCAATCCCTCCCAGCATCAGAGTCTTTTCCAGTGAGTCAACTCTTCGCATGAAGTAGCCAAAGTACTGGTGCTTCAGCTTTAGCATCATTCCTTCCAAAGAACACCCAGGACCGATCTCCTTTGGAATGGACTGATTGGATCTCCTTGCAGTCCAAGGGACTCTAAAGAGTCTTCTCCAACACCACAGTTCAAAAGCATCAATTCTTCAGCACTCAGCCTTCTTCACAGTCCAACTCTCACATCCATACGTGACCACTGGAAAAACCATAGCCTTGACTAGACGGACCCATATAATTACTCTAGTAGGAAACACATCTAAAGAATTTTTCAAAGAATCTCCTAAAACCATGCAGATTGATCAGTAACTTAAAAAGTGATTGTTACACAGTTTAGTTAAGACCATAAGGTTTAGTGACTACTATTCAAATATTTTAGAAGCATGTGTAGTTTGTTTCATCTAATTCCAGAACCTTTCTCTACCTTTTTTCCTGACTCAACATTGCTTCCACCCCCATATTCATTACTCAAGATAACCAGTCCTCTGATACCATCCGTAGATGAGAAAATGTTTACCATATAGCATCTGTACTCTAGTGTTGCTTAGGGTAGCAAGCATCAGCCTGTGCCATATGGAGTAGCCATTGTTTTATTTATGTATAGGTTCCTCCTACCTTGTTCCTAAGAATTTTAAAGTAATGTACCTCTAGGCCATAAAGAAATCACAGTGCACATTGTAACTATGAAGACAGTGACTATTTTTTGCTTGTTTGATGTGTTTGGTGCTCCATATAAAATATACAAGGGTACAGTGTCTTGGTAATTATCTTACACTGAAAGCTACTGTTTTATCCTAATTTGAATTTTATCCTAACTTGACATATAATTCATGTCAAAAATACAAATCGAATTAGTAGTACACTTATTGGTAGTCAAAATACCTCGTATTACAAAATTCACTAAACAACAGAATCTTTGGTTTAGTTCGGTTTAGTCGCTCAGTCGTGTCCAACTCTTTGTGACCCCATGAATCGCAGCACAGGTTAAAATACTGTTATATTTTTGTTTAGCATATATTGATGGTATGTGTAACCATCATGAACTATTTTTTCTCATAAGAAAACAGTGTGTTTTGTTCTTTTTAAAATGCATAGCATTAATTTCCATAACTATATTCTAATAAGAGCAACTTCTAGAAGTTCACATCCAACTTTGCAGAGGGTGGAGGTATTTTTCTGTTTATTCTTTGCTTTCACTCTCTAATATTGTTAGAAGCTAAATTGCTTTCTTCTCAAGCATAATGCAATTTTTAGCATTAATGGGAAAATTTAAAATATGTGCTAATGTGCCAGTATACATACAGAAGAGTGTTTTTAGTAGAAGAATAGTATTTGTTTTATACCGAATAAACTGAAGTCTGAGGTTGAGAATGTCTTCACCACAAAGCTAGTCAGCAGGGATTATGTAAAGACTTTTCTAGAACTCATTCCATCCTTTCCTCATCCTAATTATCACTGTGGCCCTCACCAGCTTCCAGCAGACACCAGCCTAGCCCTTGTGGGGTTGAGCCGTCAACGTTGCTGCAGGCCATGGTTTGCACCAGCAGTCTAGCTCTGCCTGGGAATCCTTATAGATACTTGCTAGCCTGACAGGCTGCTGTCTGTGGGGTTGCACAGAGTCGGACACGACTGAAGTGACTTAGCAGCAGCAGCAGACCTATTCTGGGGCTTCCCATGTGGCACTAGTGGTAAAGAACCTGCCTGCCAATGCAGGAGATGCAGGAGACATGGGTTTGATCCCTGGGTTGGGAAGATCCCCTGGAGGAGGGCAAGGCAACCCACTCCACTATTCTTGCCTGGAAAATCCTATGGACAGAGGAGCCTGGTGGGCTACAGTCCATAGTGTCGAAAAGAGTTGGACATGATTGAAGGGACTTAGCATGTATGCATACAGGCCTACTCTAGAGCAAGAATATAATTTACTAGTAAGGTAATGACCTAAATCATTTACTTCCTGACTCAAGGTCTTTCTTACTTCACTTAATGCCTCTAATAATGAGGAGATTTTAATTTAAAAGCACATTTTCAGTTTTTCATATTCTCGAGTTTAAAATGTCAATCAGTTTTCCATTTTCCAGAATAAATGTATGTGATTTTGAAACATAAAAAGAGGTTTATTTTTAATGTTTCTTCTAGCTGAATTTGTTACAGAATTAAACTCCCCCCCTTAAACAAATAGATTTATTGCAGTCAGTAGTAACTTGTGCCCTGTAAACTCCCTCAGACAGGCAGCACCGAGTGGAGAACCCATCACAATTGTTGACTCTCAGCCATCTGTATACGTAGGAAGAACTCCAAAGCCTGAAAACTTGGCAGTCATGCTTCCCCTTAGCTTCCTGATATGTTTAGGGGGGAATGAACTACTTGCTGCTTAAGAACAAAGTAAACCAAAAAACGTATAGGAACTACTGTGAGTGCTCTTAATGGTTATTGTATAGCTTTGGTTTCTCTTTGGTGTAACAGAGGAAGTAGTGCTGGTCCAGGAATCCAGAGACCTAGCTGAGCCTCGTCTCAGCCAGCAGCTAAAAGTGTGTCCTGGGACAGGCCACTGCATCTCTCTCTGAGCCTCGGTAACTTTGCTCCTTAAACCAGAAAGTTGAATTTAGTGGCCCCCAAGGTTTTACAATATTATGATTCTATTTATGAGTTTCTCGTTAATATGGCATTGTTCCTTCTGTAGTATGTGTTTTATATGTTAACATTAATTTCCTTTGATTTTAGGTATGACGAATGGATTAAAGCAGATAAAATAGTAAGACCTGCTGATAAAAATGTGCCCAAGATAAAACATCGCAAGAAAATAAAGGTAATAAAAGCAAAATATATTTTGCTATATATTATAGGTCTTAATTAAGGAACCTTTCCTCCACAGTGAGTTGAGAGAGAGAGAGACTCTGTGTGTGTGTATGTGTGTGTGTGTATTAGAGTTGGAAATACTCTCTTGAAATAGCCAGTTTATATTTGGGTACAATTAATATTCTCAACTTACGGAAAGGCATTTTGAAAACAGTACTAAGTGATCTTTGAGGCTTTTTTAGTTCCAACATTGTATAAGCCCACTCACCCAAGATTTCACTTACCAATTTCAACTGTTTCATGCACCTCTGGTCTCCAGCTGGGAGCCATGAAGTAGTGTGTTGCTGGGAACTCTGGGGTTACTGTAATAGCTGTAAACCATTCAGGGAAGAAAAGAAGGTGCCTGAAGGCACAGGAGAGCCTAGCTGCAGCTCTTTTGTTCTTCGTCATCTTTCTGTCACTGTAGATAGTGCTTTAGAATGTGTTCACAAGACCCCAAGAGGCACACACTGCATAGATACCATGGGAAATCTATTAATAATGCACTTGTATGGAAACTAATGTTAGTTTTATATATGATGGGATTGGTTTTGTTCATTCTAAGATTAAATCTTTTTAATGTTTTATTAGAAAGCAGACCATTAACTAGGTTTTAGAATACCTTTTATCTCTTAATGGCTTTTTACTACTTTGAATGGTATGTATAATTGAAGTGTTTAATAGTCCTCCTGAAATTCAATTTTCATTTTAAAAGTGAGGCGCTATTTACTTTCTGGCTAAATGATACCTTCGTGGCCATACGTACAAAATTTTTCCCCTAAAATTATTACTCTTTTCTCATGATGAAACTGGGTTCATATTTTTAAAGTTTTGGTTTGGCAACTCAGTAGCTACAACTCAGGACACTCTTGGTCTTTATTGGAAAGTATGGAAGTCATGCTATTGCTCCTAAGCTACTAGAAGAATTTTGTGTGTGTGGCAGTAAACAGCCTGTTTCCTTGCACAGAGCAAATTTTAGGAGTCGTATTTCTCGGGTAGAGGATAGGGTAGGGGTAGGAGAAGCAATATTAGAATATTACTTGGGGAATTTTTTCTAAATATTTATTTATGTCTCAGTTTAGTTCTAGGCCCCTCCCAGGCATTTAAAATTGCTAGTCATAAGGGAAGAGGCATGTGAATTTTGGAAAAGCTTCCTAGAAGTTATTTAATAATAGTATACCCATCCCTTGATCTCATCTGACTCTGAGAAGACAGCCATTAAAAGCCATATTTGAACTTTGAGTGGCGTAGACTATTTCTGCCTTCAGACTGGATGATATATTATGATCTCTGGTATAAAGCGATGAAAAGACTGGCAAGAATAGGAAAATTAGAGCAGCAGTAATCATTGTTAAGCTTTGGTACACATAAGCCTTCTCAGTGCATCCAGGATCTTCAGCTCAGGTGCTCTGAGTAAGTGAATCTCACACTTAAGCATGTGTCACGGTCACCTTGGTGAAACTTGGTGAAACTCAGATTGCTTGTTTCCATCCCCAGTGATTCTGACTCACTGGCTTTGAGTATGGTTCAAGGAGTTTTCACTTAAATTGCCAGGAGGTGCTAAAGGTCTCTGGGCCCATGGTCCATACTTAGAGAACCACTATCCTTAACAGAATTAACTTCTGTGTATCCAGAATGATATTAGCTCTGTACCATCTATAAGAGAACTGTGAAAATAGTCACTTAGCAATCTATAGAAGTTTCCAGGAAATATATTAGCCCCTGCTCATCTATTCATAAATAGAGAATTTGGGAAATTTTCTCATTTTTTCATGAAATATTAATTTATTGATGCAGGAAGAATGTCCCACTGACTTGACTTTATAGCAAGTCATTTGTTTCTTTCCAGTTGTCAACTGAAGATAACTGAAATTTTATCATTCCCAACCTTCATTTCACATTGAGAATCTTCCAGGTTTTAAAACTACCAGATTGAAATTGTGTTTCCTTTTTAAAAAATGAATACTTAGGCCTATTGTGATTTCATTTTTATAGAATTTGTAACACCAATTATTAGCAGTATGGAGGTTTGCTTTTCTTAATTGCCTATCTGATTGCTAATTTATTTCCATTATTAAAATATAAATATTAGAAACTTTCTCATACTATAATATTTGTTAATTAGTTTGAAAAAACATCTCTGTTTTGTGGGACTTTATATTTTTTTTATGTTTTTTAGTAATGTAGTCTAGCTTTGAGTTAAAAATGAGTTTTAGCATTGTTACTAATGAATGCTTCATGATAAATTATGACTAACATAGGATACCTTTTTTCCTTAACTTAGAATAAATTAGACAAAGAAAAAGACAAAGATGAAAAATACTCTCCTAAAAACTGTAAACTCCGGCGCTTGTCAAAACCACCATTTCAGACAAATCCATCTCCTGAAATGGTATCCAAATTGGATCTTACTGATGCCAAGAACTCTGATACAGCTCATATTAAATCCATAGAAATCACTTCTATCCTCAATGGACTTCAAGGTAAACATAACAAGCATCCTGTTGCATGCAAGTCTTTGTTTTAATTTTTATAAATCAAATGCTGTAAAGGTAATTCATTGACATTATCAAGTTCTCTTTTTTAATTGAACCATAACTTTGTTTTAATTGAACCATAACTCTGTTATTGAAATCAGCCATTGATTTTATTTTTTTTACAACTGTATTAAACCTGTATATACTCCTAAAGAGGATATTATTTACTTTTTTTAAAACTGTGGTAAGCATAAACCTAACTATGTTAAAAAAAGACAGTATTTCCACTTTAATGAAGGCTCATCTGAATAGTTTCCAGGTCATATTCAGGTTCTTTGTGAGTCTACAAAGACCTCTGTAAGGAAATTGAGTGGGGCAGTGTTATTAGGGCCTTCTAGGAAACATCAGGCTTCTCAGGAATATCTGACATAATCTCAGTGGATGATCAAAAGAATTATGCTCAGTGCTATTGGTAAGGTGCTCTGTATGTTCTGATCTAGGCTGCCCAAATATACTCCTAATTTTCAGGTGTAGGTCAAAAGAAAATGTTTCTGCTGGGTAAAATGATGTCATTGCCTGATCCAGGTAATGGCACACAAGAGATTGAGCATTGAGCTGGAATTTTATCACCAAATGGTTGGAACAAGCTAATATACATAGAAAGAATCTAACTGATGGCAAGAGGCATTTTGATGATGATAGAAGTCATATGAGTTCCTTTGGAAATAATACCACACGGGTCTGGACTGGTTTCCTTCTGTGTCTGGTGCATAGTTCTCTTCCTGGGAACCTTTTAGAGCTCTCTCTTCAAAGTAGCCCTAAAATTTTTTTCTTTTGGGTATCTGATTTTTAAAAATATCTTCTTTGGTATACTCACTGTGATGGAGCACATTCTCCATTCTCTAGTAGATGTTAAGAACAAATGAGTAAGAGGGAAGATAAATTTTTAGAGACTATCCATATTTGAAAACATTGTTTATGGTCCAGCAGGGTTGGAAGTTTTTCCTTAATTATTTTATTGGCATTGTTCAGCTGTATTTTTCCTTCAGTGTTTTCTGTGAAATCCAGAGCTCTTGTCCCTGATTCTTTGTGGATGACTTGTTTTATGACTTGCTTTTTCCTTCCCTTTCTCTGAAATCTTGAATCTTTGTTTTTAATGTGTTCAAATTGCACAGAGATTATCCCCTTTGTGGATGTATTTTCATCTATTGTAATGTGCACTTGCTAAGCTGCTTCATTCTACAAACTTGTATCTTTCTGTTCTGGATCAGTTCAGTTCAGTTGCTCAGTCATGTCTGACTTTTTGTGACCCCATGAATCGCAGCACGCCAGGCCTCCCTGTCCATCACCAACTCCCGGAGTTTACTCACACTCAACGTCCGTTGAGTCGGTGATGCCATCCAACCATCTCATCCTCTGTCGTCCCCTTCTCCTGCCCCCAATCCCTCCTAGCATCATAGTCTTTTCCAGTGAGTCAATTCTTCCCATGAGGTAGCCAAAGTATTGGAGTTTCAGCTTTAGCATCATTCCTTCCTAAGAACACCCAGGACTGATCTCCTTTATAATGGACTGGTTGGATCTCCTTGCAGTCCAAGGGACTCTCAAGAGTCTTCTCCAACACCACAGTTCAAAAGCATCAATTCTTTGGCCCTCAGCTTTCTTCAGAGTCCAACTCTCACATCCATACGTGACCACTGGAAAAATCATAGCCTTGACTAGATGGACCTTTGTTAGCAAAGTAATGTCTCTGCTTTTCAATATGCTATCTAGGTTGGTCATAATTTTCCTTCCAAGGAGTAAGCGTCTTTTAATTTCATGGCTGCAGTCACCATCTGCAGTGATTTTGGAGCCCCTAAAAAAGTCTAGTTTTCTTGAAATATTTTGTTGATTTTTCTCCTGTACTCTTCCGTATTCTTTCCCCTACCCCTCTCTTCTCCCTTTCTCTCTTTTGAACCTTGCCATTATATTAATATTGAACCTTCTGCAGTATACTCTAATATAGTTAACTTTCTTCAGAGACACATTATTGATTGTTTTGTCGTCTTCTAGTTTCTTAGAAATTTTTTTGAGTTTATCTTTTAATCCTTTTACTGTTTAGTGCTATAATGCTTACTGACAGCTGTAATGTTTTTACTTTTTNAGATTATCCCCTTTGTGGATGTATTTTCATCTATTGTAATGTGCACTTGCTAAGCTGCTTCATTCTACAAACTTGTATCTTTCTGTTCTGGATCAGTTCAGTTCAGTTGCTCAGTCATGTCTGACTTTTTGTGACCCCATGAATCGCAGCACGCCAGGCCTCCCTGTCCATCACCAACTCCCGGAGTTTACTCACACTCAACGTCCGTTGAGTCGGTGATGCCATCCAACCATCTCATCCTCTGTCGTCCCCTTCTCCTGCCCCCAATCCCTCCTAGCATCATAGTCTTTTCCAGTGAGTCAACTCTTCCCATGAGGTAGCCAAAGTATTGGAGTTTCAGCTTTAGCATCATTCCTTCCTAAGAACACCCAGGACTGATCTCCTTTATAATGAACTGGTTGGATCTCCTTGCAGTCCAAGGGACTCTCAAGAGTCTTCTCCAACACCACAGTTCAAAAGCATCAATTCTTTGGCCCTCAGCTTTCTTCAGAGTCCAACTCTCACATCCATACGTGACCACTGGAAAAATCATAGCCTTGACTAGATGGACCTTTGTTAGCAAAGTAATGTCTCTGCTTTTCAATATGCTATCTAGGTTGGTCATAATTTTCCTTCCAAGGAGTAAGCGTCTTTTAATTTCATGGCTGCAGTCACCATCTGCAGTGATTTTGGAGCCCCTAAAAAAGTCTAGTTTTCTTGAAATATTTTGTTGATTTTTCTCCTGTACTCTTCCGTATTCTTTCCCCTACCCCTCTCTTCTCCCTTTCTCTCTTTTGAACCTTGCCATTATATTAATATTGAACCTTCTGCAGTATACTCTAATATAGTTAACTTTCTTCAGAGACACATTATTGATTGTTTTGTCGTCTTCTAGTTTCTTAGAAATTTTTTTGAGTTTATCTTTTAATCCTTTTACTGTTTAGTGCTATAATGCTTACTGACAGCTGTAATGTTTTTACTTTTTAAGAACTCTGTTTGCTGCATGCTTCATATAATTCTGTTCTTATAAAATGGGTGGGTGCAATATCTTGTTTCTGATTTCATTCTTTTTTATTGTAGTAGAGTTGATTAACAATGTTGTGTTAGTTTCTGGTATGTAGCAAAGTGGTTCAGTTATATATGTAATCTTTTTTCATATTCTTTTCCTTTATGGTTTATTACAAGATTTTGAATATAATTCCCTGTGCTATACAGGACCTCGTTGTTTATTTTACGTATAGTAGTTTGTATCTGCTAATCCCAAACCCCTAACTCACCCACTCCATTCCTTTTCCCCTTTGTTAGTCATAAGTTTGTTTTCTATGTCTTCAAGTCTTATTTCTTTTTCAACATAATTTACTTGTGTCATAGTTTAGATTCCACATGTAAGTGATGGTATATGGTACTTGTCTTTCTCTGATTTGACTTCGTTTAGGGTGATACTCTCTAGATCCATCCATGTTGCTTGAAATGGCATTGTTTCCTTCTTTTTGTATGGCTGGGTAGCATCTCATTGTATATATGTACCACATCTTATTTATCCATTTGCCTGTCAGTGGCCATTTAGGGTTGCTTCCATGTCGTGGCTACTGTAAATACTGCTGCTGTGCACATTGGGATACGTGTATCTTTTCAAATTATAGTTTTCTCAAGATGTCCCAGGAGTGGGATTGTTTGATCATAGAGCAGGAAAGACTAAAAACTCTGTTTTTAAAGCTTCTTTAAGGAGCCTACATACTCTTTTTCATAGTGGCTACACCAGTTTACTTTCCCACCAGCAGTGTACGAGGGTTCCCTTTTCTCCACACCTTCTCCAGGAATTTGTTATTAGTAAACTTTTTAATGATGGCCATTCTGACTGGTGCCTCATTATAGTTTGATTCGCATTTCTCTGATACTTAGTGATGTTGAGCATCTTTTCATGGGCCTGTTGGCCATCTGTCTGTCTGCTTTAGAGATAGGTAGGTCTAGGTCTTCTGCCCATCTTTCAGTTGGGTTGTTTGTTCTTTTTGTTGTTGTTGAGTTGTATGAGCAATTTGTATATTTTGGAAATTAAGCCTTGTTGGTTGCATCGTTTGCAAATATTTTCTCTCAGTCCATAGGTTGTGATTTCCTTTGTAGTTTCCTTTGTGATTTCCTTTGTAGCAAAATCTTAACTGATTTGATTAGGTCACATTTATTTATTTTTGCTTTTATTTCTGCTGCTTTGGGAGAAGAACCTAAGAAAACATTGGTACAATTTATATCAGAGAATGTTTTGTCTATGATCTCTTCTAAGAGTTTTAGGGTATCATGTCTTAAACTTAACTCTAAACTGTTTTGAGTGTATTTTTGTGTCTGTTTTGTGCGTGTGTTCTGACTTCATTGATTTACATTTAGCAATCCAGCTTTTCCAACACCACTTATATACAAAGTGTGGCAGAAGGGGATGGAGGTATTAACAAGAGAATTCTCATTGCTTATATATGTCAACAAATAGTATATTATTAAGAGATGATGATAGTAACTATGAATGGAAATAGTTATAAGATTTTGGAAGCTGAGGAAGGAAGAAAAGAGGAGCTGTTGGTGTTTTGTTATGAGAGTAAATTAGTTTTCACTGTCTATATGCATTACTTGCTCCTTCATTGATCACAGCCTTACTGTGGTGAAGGGGCTTGTGTAACTCAATGAAGCTATGAGCCATGCTGTGTAGGGCCATCCAAGATGGACGGGTCATAGTGGAGAGTTCTGAAAAAATGTGGTCCGCAAAGGAGAGAATGGCAAACCGCTCCAGTACTCTTCCCATGAACAGTATGAAAAGACAAAAAGATATAACACCTGAAGATGAGCCACCCAGATCAGAAAGTGTTCAGTATGCTACTAGGGAAGAGCAGACAGCAATTATTAGCTCCAGAAAGAATGAAGAAGCTATGCCAAAGTGAAAATGACACTCAGTGTCTGATGTAAAAGTAAAGTCCAGTGCTGTGCAGAACAGTATGGAATAGGAACCCAGAATGTTAGGTCTATGAATCAAGTTAAATTGGATGTGGTGAAGAAGGAGATGGCAAGAGTGAACATTGACATCTTCGGAATCCATGAACTAAAATGGACAGGAATGGGCAAATTTAATTTAGATGACCTATTTTATCTACTACTGTGGGCAAGATTCCCTTAGAAGAAATGAAATAGCCCTAATACTCAACAGAAGAATCTGAAGTGCAATACTTGGGTGCAGTCTCAAAAATGGCAGAATGATTTCAATTTGTTTCCAAGGCAAACCATTCAACATCACAGTAATCAAGTGTATGCCCCAATCATGAATGCTGAAGTGGCTGAAGTTGACTGATTTATGAAGACTTACAAGATCTTCTAGAACTGATATCCTCCCCCCCAAAAAATGTCCCTTTCATCATAGGGGATTGGAATGCAAAAGTAGTAGGAAGTCAAGAGATGCCCAGAATAACAGACAAGTTTGGCCGTGGAGTAAAAAATGACGCATGGCAAAGGCTAACAGAGTTTTGTCAAGAAAACACTCTGGTCATAGCAAACACCCTTTTCCAACAACACAAGAGATGACTCTTTACGTGGACATCCCCAGATGGTCAACACTGAAATCAAATTGATTATATTCTTTGCAGCCAAAGATGGAGAAGCTCTATAAAGTCAGCAAAAATGACACCCGGAGCTGACTGTGGCTCAGATCATGAGCTTCTTATTGCAAAATTGAGGCTTAAATTGGTCATGAGCTTCTTACTGCAAAATTGAGGCTTAAATTGATGAAAGTAGGGAAAACCACTAGGCCATTCAGGTATGCCCTAAATCAAATCCCTTGTGATTATACAGTGGAGGTGATGAATAGATTTAAAGGATTAGATCTTGTAGACAGAATGCCTGATGAACTATGGACGGAGATTTGTAACAGGTGTACGGGAGGCAGTGACCAGAACCATCCCCAAGAAAAGAAATCCAAGAAGCAAAGTGGTTGTCTGAGGATGCTTTACAAATAGCTGAGAAAAGAAGACAAGGAGAACAGAAAAGATACACTCAACTGAATGCAGAGTTTCAAAGAATAGCAAGGAAAGGTAAGAAAGCCTTTCCCAGTGATCAGTGCAGAGAAATAGAGGAATACAATGGAATGAGAATGACTAGAGATCTCTTCAAGAAAACTGGAAATAGCAAGGGAACATTTCATGCAAGAATGGGCATGATAAAGGAGAGAAATGGTAAGGACCTAATAGAAGAAGAAGAGATTAAGAAAGGTGGCAAGAATATCCAGAACTGTACAAAAAAAGTCTTAATGGCCTGGATAGCCATGATGGTGTAATCACTCACCTAGAGCCATACATCCTGGAGTGTGAAGTCAAGTGGGCCTTAGGAAGCATTATTATGGAAAAAGCTAGTGGAGGAGATGGAATTCCAGCTGAACTATCAAATCCTAAAAGATGATGCTGTTAAAAGTGCTACATTCAGTATGTCAGCAAATTTGGAAAACTCACCAGTGGCCACAGGATTAGAAAAGGTCAGTATTTATCCCTGTCTCAGAGAAGGGCAATGCCATGGAATGTTCCAACTACTGTACTTGTTTCACATGCTAATAAAGATTATGTTCAAAATCCTTCAATCTAGGCTTTAATAATACATGAACTTCCAAATGTACAAGCTGGGTTTAGAAAAGGCAGAGGAACCAGAGATCAAATAACCAACATTTATTGGCTCATAAGGAAAGCGAGGGAATTCCAGAAAAACATCTACTTCTGCTTCCTTGACTATGCTAAAGCCTTTGACTGTATGGATCATAACAAACTGTGCAAAATTCTTAGAGAGATGAGAATACCAGATCACCTGACCTGCTTCTTTAGAAACCTGTATGCAAGTCAGGAAGCAACAGTTAGAACCAGACATGATACAACAGACTGGTTCAAAATTGGGAAAGAAGCATGACAGGGCTGCATATTGTCACCCTGCTTATTTAACTTATGTGCAGAGTGTATGCTAAGTCATTTCAATCATGTCCAACTCTGTGAGACCCTATGGACTGTAGTCTGCCAGACTCCTCTGTCCATGGCATTCCCCAGGCAAGAATACTGTTGTGGGTTGCCATGCCCTCCTCCAGGGGATCTTCCCAACCCAGGGATCGAACCCAGGTTTCTTTCATTTCCTGCATTGGCAGGCAGGTTCCTTACCACTCGTGCTGCCTGGGAAGCCCTTTATACAGAGCGTATCATGTGAAATGCTAAGCTGGGCGAATCACAAGCTGGAATCAAGATTGCTGGGAGAAATACCAACAACCTCGAATATACAGATAATACCACTCTTAATGGTAGAAAGTGAAGAGAAACTGAAAGGCTTCTTGTTGAGCATGAAAGAGGAGAGTGGAAAAGTGGGCTTAAAACTCAACATTCAAAAAATGAAGATCATGGGATCTGATCCCATCACTTCATGACGAATAGATGGGGAAAAAGTGGAAACCGATAGATTTTATTTTGGGGGGCTCCAAAATCACTGCAGACAGTGACATGAAGTTAAAAGATCCTTGCTACTTGAAAGAAAAGCTATGACAAACCTACACAGCATATTAAAAAACAGGGACATCCCTTTGCTGACAAAAGTCCATATAGTCAAAGCTGTGATTTTTTCCAGTAGTCATGTATGGATGTGAGAGTTAGACTATAAAGAAAGCTGAGCACCGATGAATTGATGTTTTTGAACTGTGGTGTTGGGGAAGACTCTTGAGAATCCCTTTAAGTACAAGGAGATCCAACCTTTCTATCCTAAAGGAAATCAGTCCTGAATATTCATTGGAAAGACTGATGCTGAAGCTGAAATTCCAATACTTTGGCCACCTGATGCGAAGAACTGACTTACTTGAGAAGACTCTGATGCTGGAAAAGATTGAAGGCAGGAGAAGGGATGAAATGGTTGGATGGCATCATTGACTCAATGGACATGAGTTTGAGTAAACTCTCGGAGTTGGTGATGGACAGGGAGGCCTTGGCATGCTGCAGTCTATGGGGTTGCAAAAAAGTCAGACACGACTGAGCGACTGAACTGAACTGATGTTTGTATAAAGTTAATTGTGGTGTTCTTTAAAGCGTCTATGGTAGAAATACATTGCTTACAAAATTTTTGAGTTGTCATTGCTACATTGAAAGTGAAGACTACACTTTTATAAGAATATACACTTTGGAGTTTGAACATCCTGGAACTACATCCTGATTCCACTATGTTCTGCTCATAAATTTGGAGAAGATTCTTTCTTTTTTATAATTTACTGAGGTAAAATTTACAAACGATGAAAGTCACCAGTTTTATGTTTACAATATGATGAGTTTTGGCAAAAGCATACGGTAGTGTCGCTCCCACTATAGTCATGATAGAGGACACTTCCATCATTGGGTGAATGTCTTCTCTCTGAAGCTCAGTTTTCTCAGTTGTAAAATGAGGATAAAACCTAGCAACCTGGAGTGGTTATAAACATATGAGCTAATACTTGTTTATATTAGTGGGGCCAGAGAAGACATCGCTGGTGTTCTTATCATACTGACTGTTTTTTCTTTCTTTTCTAGCTTCTGAAAGTTCTGCTGAAGACAGTGAGCANACATCCCCAGATGGTCAACACTGAAATCAAATTGATTATATTCTTTGCAGCCAAAGATGGAGAAGCTCTATAAAGTCAGCAAAAATGACACCCGGAGCTGACTGTGGCTCAGATCATGAGCTTCTTATTGCAAAATTGAGGCTTAAATTGGTCATGAGCTTCTTACTGCAAAATTGAGGCTTAAATTGATGAAAGTAGGGAAAACCACTAGGCCATTCAGGTATGCCCTAAATCAAATCCCTTGTGATTATACAGTGGAGGTGATGAATAGATTTAAAGGATTAGATCTTGTAGACAGAATGCCTGATGAACTATGGACGGAGATTTGTAACAGGTGTACGGGAGGCAGTGACCAGAACCATCCCCAAGAAAAGAAATCCAAGAAGCAAAGTGGTTGTCTGAGGATGCTTTACAAATAGCTGAGAAAAGAAGACAAGGAGAACAGAAAAGATACACTCAACTGAATGCAGAGTTTCAAAGAATAGCAAGGAAAGGTAAGAAAGCCTTTCCCAGTGATCAGTGCAGAGAAATAGAGGAATACAATGGAATGAGAATGACTAGAGATCTCTTCAAGAAAACTGGAAATAGCAAGGGAACATTTCATGCAAGAATGGGCATGATAAAGGAGAGAAATGGTAAGGACCTAATAGAAGAAGAAGAGATTAAGAAAGGTGGCAAGAATATCCAGAACTGTACAAAAAAAGTCTTAATGGCCTGGATAGCCATGATGGTGTAATCACTCACCTAGAGCCATACATCCTGGAGTGTGAAGTCAAGTGGGCCTTAGGAAGCATTATTATGGAAAAAGCTAGTGGAGGAGATGGAATTCCAGCTGAACTATCAAATCCTAAAAGATGATGCTGTTAAAAGTGCTACATTCAGTATGTCAGCAAATTTGGAAAACTCACCAGTGGCCACAGGATTAGAAAAGGTCAGTATTTATCCCTGTCTCAGAGAAGGGCAATGCCATGGAATGTTCCAACTACTGTACTTGTTTCACATGCTAATAAAGATTATGTTCAAAATCCTTCAATCTAGGCTTTAATAATACATGAACTTCCAAATGTACAAGCTGGGTTTAGAAAAGGCAGAGGAACCAGAGATCAAATAACCAACATTTATTGGCTCATAAGGAAAGCGAGGGAATTCCAGAAAAACATCTACTTCTGCTTCCTTGACTATGCTAAAGCCTTTGACTGTATGGATCATAACAAACTGTGCAAAATTCTTAGAGAGATGAGAATACCAGATCACCTGACCTGCTTCTTTAGAAACCTGTATGCAAGTCAGGAAGCAACAGTTAGAACCAGACATGATACAACAGACTGGTTCAAAATTGGGAAAGAAGCATGACAGGGCTGCATATTGTCACCCTGCTTATTTAACTTATGTGCAGAGTGTATGCTAAGTCATTTCAATCATGTCCAACTCTGTGACACCCTATGGACTGTAGTCTGCCAGACTCCTCTGTCCATGGCATTCCCCAGGCAAGAATACTGCTGTGGGTTGCCATGTCCTCCTCCAGGGGATCTTCCCAACCCAGGGATCGAACCCAGGTTTCTTTCATTTCCTGCATTGGCAGGCAGGTTCCTTACCACTCGTGCTGCCTGGGAAGCCCTTTATACAGAGCGTATCATGTGAAATGCTAAGCTGGGCGAATCACAAGCTGGAATCAAGATTGCTGGGAGAAATACCAACAACCTCGAATATACAGATAATACCACTCTTAATGGTAGAAAGTGAAGAGAAACTGAAAGGCTTCTTGTTGAGCATGAAAGAGGAGAGTGGAAAAGTGGGCTTAAAACTCAACATTCAAAAAATGAAGATCATGGGATCTGATCCCATCACTTCATGACGAATAGATGGGGAAAAAGTGGAAACCGATAGATTTTATTTTGGGGGGCTCCAAAATCACTGCAGACAGTGACATGAAGTTAAAAGATCCTTGCTACTTGAAAGAAAAGCTATGACAAACCTACACAGCATATTAAAAAACAGGGACATCCCTTTGCTGACAAAAGTCCATATAGTCAAAGCTGTGATTTTTTCCAGTAGTCATGTATGGATGTGAGAGTTAGACTATAAAGAAAGCTGAGCACCGATGAATTGATGTTTTTGAACTGTGGTGTTGGGGAAGACTCTTGAGAATCCCTTTAAGTACAAGGAGATCCAACCTTTCTATCCTAAAGGAAATCAGTCCTGAATATTCATTGGAAAGACTGATGCTGAAGCTGAAATTCCAATACTTTGGCCACCTGATGCGAAGAACTGACTTACTTGAGAAGACTCTGATGCTGGAAAAGATTGAAGGCAGGAGAAGGGATGAAATGGTTGGATGGCATCATTGACTCAATGGACATGAGTTTGAGTAAACTCTCGGAGTTGGTGATGGACAGGGAGGCCTTGGCATGCTGCAGTCTATGGGGTTGCAAAAAAGTCAGACACGACTGAGCGACTGAACTGAACTGATGTTTGTATAAAGTTAATTGTGGTGTTCTTTAAAGCGTCTATGGTAGAAATACATTGCTTACAAAATTTTTGAGTTGTCATTGCTACATTGAAAGTGAAGACTACACTTTTATAAGAATATACACTTTGGAGTTTGAACATCCTGGAACTACATCCTGATTCCACTATGTTCTGCTCATAAATTTGGAGAAGATTCTTTCTTTTTTATAATTTACTGAGGTAAAATTTACAAACGATGAAAGTCACCAGTTTTATGTTTACAATATGATGAGTTTTGGCAAAAGCATACGGTAGTGTCGCTCCCACTATAGTCATGATAGAGGACACTTCCATCATTGGGTGAATGTCTTCTCTCTGAAGCTCAGTTTTCTCAGTTGTAAAATGAGGATAAAACCTAGCAACCTGGAGTGGTTATAAACATATGAGCTAATACTTGTTTATATTAGTGGGGCCAGAGAAGACATCGCTGGTGTTCTTATCATACTGACTGTTTTTTCTTTCTTTTCTAGCTTCTGAAAGTTCTGCTGAAGACAGTGAGCAAGAGGATGAAACAAGTGTTCAAGACTTAGATAACCATGGCAAAGAAGAATCTAAGATTGATCATTTGACTCACAATAGAAATGATCTTACATCCAAAGAGGAACAGAACAGTTCATCTTTGCTTGAAGAAAACAAAGTCCACACAGATTTGGTAATAGCCAAACCTTTGTCAAAATCTCCAGAAAGCTTAAGAAAAGATATGGAAGCATTATCTGAAGATACTGACTATGAAGAAGAAGATGAAGTTACAAAAAAGAGAAAGGATGTTAAAAAGGACACCGCTGATAAATCTTCAAAGCCACCAGTGAAACGTGGTAAGAGAAGGTACTGCAATACTGAGGAGTGTTTAAAGAGCAGCTCCCCCAGTAAAAAGGAGGATAAGGCCAAGAACAAAGAAGCCCTTTGCATAGAAAACAGTAGCAATAGCTCCTCAGATGAGGACGAAGAGGAAAAGTCCAAAGCCAAGGTGACGCCGACTAAGAAATACAATGGTTTGGAGGAGAAAAGAAAGTCTCTACGGACAACTGGTTTCTATTCAGGATTTTCAGAAGTGGCCGAGAAAAGGATAAAACTTCTAAATAACTCCGATGAAAGACTTCAGAACAGCAGAGCAAAAGATCGAAAAGATGTCTGGTCAAGTATTCAGGGTCAGTGGCCTAAAAAAACGCTGAAGGAGCTTTTCTCAGACTCTGACACTGAGGCCGCAGCCTCCCCACCCCATCCTGCCCCAGAAGAGGGGCCGGCTGAGGGGTCCCTGCAGACTGTGGCCGAGGAGGAGAGCTGCTCCCCCAACACCGAGCTGGCCACCCCGCCCTCGGCTGGTGCAGAGGGCAAACCCACTGAGGAGAAGCCAGCTGAGGTCAGTGACAAAAAATCGGAATTTCCAAGCAGCGGCAGCAATTCAGTGCTCAATACCCCTCCCACGACACCTGAGTCCCCTTCCTCAGTCACCGTGACGGAAGCCAGTCGGCAGCCACCTTCTGTAACAGTGTCAGAGCCGCTGGCCCCAAACCATGAAGAAGTCCGCAGCATCAAGAGTGAGACCGACAGCACAATCGAAGTGGACAGTGTTGCTGGGGAGCTGCAGGACCTGCAGTCAGAAGGGAACAGCTCGCCCACGGGCTTCGATGCCAGTGTGAGCTCGAGCAGCAGCAATCAGCCTGAGGCAGAGCATCCCGAGAAAGGTGAGGCCACAGGCCCCAGCGTCGTGGTTTATAATCTTCCCCTCTTACGGTTTCTGGGGCTTCATGTCCCTCATGACAAAATGAGGTGTTTACATGGAGTACTTGTATGAGCATGGTGAAAGTGGCAATGTGAAAGGTATTTTGGGTAGTGGAGGATGGGATGCATCTAACCACTTGAGAATTGAGTGTGTTTTTCACTTCAGCCACCTGTGACGTTTCACAGTGGACCACATCATGTGCTATTTAATAGAAAATGCACCCGGCTCAAATCCAGACCTGTTTGAAAACTCATTATATACTGGTTGCCTGCATGGCATGAGCAGCTTAAATATGTTTCTTTAACATTGTTTTTGCAGGTTTGTCCCATGCAGTTTCTCACTAACATTTTGATTTATTGATGGACTCGTCCACCCTTAATCAAAGTACCCTACGTAGGGGTTTGGAGCAAGCAACTGTCCAGGCTGTGCTCTCCTCAGATAACCATGTCAAACTGATTTTTGAGCCTGACTACTGTATGAGAGAGTTTGTAAAGGAATTTGATGCTTTCTTGGTTGCCTAGCTTCCAAATCGAAGGACCAGTGTCTATGTTGTACTTCCCTGAAGTCTTAGCGTCTTTTTATTGGTGCCATAGCTCTGACACTATTCTTCTTATAAACCAGTTCATTCAGGTGTCTTTAAGTCAGTAAGCGGACACTTGGCTTTGAAACACACTTTTCCAGTGTAAAGCACTAGGGTATGTATGTTATATAACATACCAGATTTTATTATACTGATTTCAGGTTTTTAGGTAAACTTAAGGAGATACAATCTAGACCAAATTAGTTTTCTCTCATAAACCTTTTTTTTTTCCTTTTTCTAGTTTCCCTGAGACATAATTGACATAACTATTTATCACACAAATAATTTTGTCTTAAAACATTTTTCAAAAAATATTAAGTAAAAAAGATAGTTGCAGTGGATTTCAGTGATCTTTCTTTTTTATTTAAATATTTACACACATAGCTACTGTGATTATGTTTGTGCGTTGTACTGTCTCACAGATTTGAATTATCCAGGCATAAATATCCTCAAGATGAAAGAAGCATTTATTGCAGATGATTAGAGAAGCTTCCAATAATAATATAATGAACTTTTAATCATAATTCTGAAGAGGTTGCATCCTCACTGTGCTCCTCATAGCTAATGAAAGATTGAGATGTGTTTTCAACAAGAAATATGATAGCTTGTCTTCTGATAGACTATGTCAGTATTACCCTTTTGAATCTTAATCTTACAGTTTGAGAACTTCATTTAGGATATATCTGTCTTATCAAATCAAAGCATATTACAGAATTTTTTAGAATTTGTATCTCTTTAAGCACCTGTTTCATATGGCTCCCTTTGTCTACAAAAGGAGTAAATTTATCTGGAGATACCGAAGACTTGACTTTATATTAAAAGTAAAAATATAAGTTTTACAATTTAGATTTAGATTGCCTTCCAGGTTAGCCTTTTTATTTCTTGGAGATGAAAGTTTCAGAATTCAACTCTTTTGGAGAGAAATTTGGCAATTATTGTTAAGATTCTGTACTTTAGTATAGGTAATATCTAAATCACTTTCTTTATGGTTCACCTTGTTATATTAAAATAGCCTTAGGAAAAGTTATCAATTAGATGTAACCCATTAAAAAAAACAACTAAAAAGTTGCAAACAAAACATTTAAAATAGGTTGTTCGATTTTTTTACCAACAAAGCCATGTCATATATGTTACCATTGTAACAGGATTAAGAAACATCTTTAGTAACTAACATGGCATAATTTTATCATAGTTTTGATTGTATTGTGGTTATATTAATAGTCTCTGACACTGCAATGGAATAGAGATAAGACTCTTATAAGTCTCAGAAAAAAGAGATTACTATATAGTCTGAAAAACAATACATACAATTAAATGATAGAAACACAGCAGATGCTGAGGATCCTGTTAGAAGTAGAGAAACTGTAGTTTGGATTAGCAGTTAATCATTGAACCCTGGACATCAGGGAAGGTAAGACTTGGGCTAATCCTTGAGGGAAAGGGAGACCTTATAATATTTTGGAATAACTTCCTACCAAGAAGATGAAATGTTTTTTAGAACTGCTGTACTGGATTTGTAAATGGTATACATGTTAACCATTACCCAAGAAGGATGTGCATGCTTTATTTGTTTTTCATTTTTAAATTTTTATTTGTTTACTTTTGGTTGTGCTAGGTCTTTGTTGCTGTGCAGGCTTTCCTCTAGCTGCGGTGAGCAGGGCCTACTCTGTGTTGCTCTGTGCAGGCTTTTCATTTCAGTGGCTTCTCTTGTTGTCCAGCTGGACTCTAGGGCACAAGAGCTTCGGTTGTTGCGACTCCCGCGGTCCAGAACGTGGGCTCAGTAGCTGTGGCACACAAGCTTAGCTGCTCTGCGGCATGTGAGATCTTCCCAGACTAGGGATAGAACCCATGTCTCTTGCATTGGCAGGCAGATTCTTTACCACTCAGCCACCAGAGTAGTGCTTTATTTGCTTTTTAAAAAAACTCTGGTTTTATTATGTGTTATAATTCAGCTCATTAATGACTTTTTAAAATTCTAATAATTTCTGTGATAACTTATAAATCTCAAAGAACATCTATAGTTTCAGAATTGGTGTATTCTTCTAAAATGTGGAGTTAATTTATACCTGGGGACAAGCTTGATTTTATTTTGTGTTACTTAATAGTTTTTTTCCCCATCAAAGCCTGTACAGGTCAGAAAAGAGTGAAAGAAGCTCAGGGAGGAGGAAATTCATCAAAAAAGCAGAAACGAAGCCATAAATCTACAGTGGTAAACAACAAAAAGAAGGGAAAAGGCAGTAAGTGTGAGATCTCTAATTTTTTAAATATGAAGATAATGGTGTATATGTTTTCTTCTCCCTTTAAGAAAAGGGTATTTAGGATATGGGATACTTAATGTTTTGATTGTTGTCTCTACCCCTGCAAAAATCACACAGAAGTCTCTTGACTGTAGGTAGATTCTAGGATTGAGCAATTTGCTGTGCAGTGGTATTGATTGCTGATTCAGATAATCTTTTTAAAAAATAATAGCCAGTATAATATAAACACCAACATTTTTGTTAGTGTTACGTGCAAATTCTTTTGCATTATATATATTATATATTATTAAATACTTGAATTATATATTCTTTTTATTACAGTGAAACTGATTGCTTTGTAATCCGTTCAGGCAAAATGAGCCTAAAAGAGAACAATCAAGATAGCTTTAGAGCTATAATTCCAATAGCTGCAGCCTACTAGCTTTATCTTCGATATCCTGAACTGTGTATTCAAGAGCAGCTCTAAGAATACATGGGTTAAATATGTTCTAACTAATGACTTTAGCAGTGATTCTTACTTATCAGTGTACAGGAATATATATATTGTATTTCTCCTGAGAGCCGCACGTTATTTTCTCTCTCTCGTAGACAAAGTACGAAGCAGAAAATATGTAAAGAATTTTTTTTCAGGTGCCCCACATTGACCTCCTGCTGCTCTTCCAGGAGATTCCTGCCACCTCCACTGCCTGACCTTTGCTATCGGCCGGCTTGCCTGCACTTCAGTGCAGAAAAGGGTTTTGCGGCCAGCTCCCCGCGGTTCTGCTGAGCCCATATGACTTCCAGGCGGTGAATATGGCATCCTTCGGGGCCCCGGGCGGCTGTGTTCAGCGCGGCCATGCAAGCCGAGCTGAGGCAGACCACTGCATCAGAGTGGGGCCAAGCCTTGGGTGGCTGAGCTAGGAGTTGCCAGGGGTTCCAGAGCAGCAGTGGGGGGACTGGGAAGGGATTCTTTTAAGACATGTACAAAAGAGTAGTGAAGTTTCTTTACTCCTGAACACCACAGTGGGGAGAAGTTGTTCTGTGTCTTTCCTATCTGGAATACTTTTCAGTTTTTTAGAGCTGAACTATATTTTTTGGAGGGTAGCTATTGTTAAATGAAGAACTGATAAAAGAAAATGGATAAATTTGATGCCAGATTGATGCCACATTTGGAGTAACTGAAAGGATATTCAAGACTATTTTTTAATTATATTGTAATGTTTTTATCTTTAAGACTTTTAAATGAGAATCTCGAAGAGGGCTCATTTTCAACAAGTCACTTGACATATTCATATAATTTTGAGCTATAGCAGTTGATCATATATTCTTCCATTTTAATTATTGGACTTATATCTTGGTAAATCAGAATGAGGAAACAGTTCTCTGAGAATAATTTAGTCAGATGAATTAACTCTCATAGAATCTACAGTAATGCTTTGTATTCAGAAAGAGGTAATTTATGGAAATAGCAATTCCATCACCTATTCACATGTCAAGATGTTAAAGATTTCCATTCTGGTACTGAGGCTTCAGGCTTCCCAGCTGACACAGTGATAAAGAACCCATCTACCAGTGCAGGAGATAACAGAGACAGAGGTCCGATTCCTGGGTCGGGAAGATGCCTTGAAGTAGGAAATGGCAACCCACACCAGTACTGTTGCCTGGGAAATTCCATCTACAGAGGAGCCTGGCAGGCTGCAGTCCATAAAATCACAAAGAGCTGGACACGACTGAGCGTGTACGCGCGCACACACACACTCACACACTTTGTTGAGGTTTTAATCAACAAAGGCAGATTTAACATGATTGCATGGTCTTCTGAATTCTTCATAAATTACTCAATATATTTATCAGGGTAAAATCTATGATTTACTTTAGTCAACAGGTTATGATGTAGGAGTTTCTTAAGAAATCATTGTATATATTAAAATTTAGAATTTATTTTCAAAGAACTCTTTATTGAATGTAATGATTGTGTGTCATTGATTTGGCCAGAGAAGTAGGAAAGTGTCACATGTACACAATATAAAATATGAAATTAAGATTTCATATGATTCATTTAAAAAAATGCTATATTCTACTATCTATGTATATATATATAGTAGAGTTAAAAGCTATTTAAATAATTACTGCATATTTGGTAATCACCAGATATAATGAAAGATTACTTTGAGTATTTTTAAAACATACATTATTGGCGATTCAGGTAAGAAGAGTTTTTGTTTTCCTTAACTGATGTGCTGCTATGTTTATACTTACGATTTTCCAAGTTTTTAGTCAGGGTCTGTAAAGCAAGTTTTTTACTGTAGTAGTGAATGGAAATAGTTAATTTTTAAATTGTCCACTAAAATCTGTAACAAATTATGATTACTTTTCCATTTATTAATGCTTTAAAAAAATTTTCTTTTTCAGCAAATAGTAGTGATAGTGAAGAACTTTCTGCTGGTGAAAGTGTAACTAAGACTCAGCCCATCAAATCAGTTTCCACTGGGATGAAGGCTCATGGTACCAAATCTCCTGCTAGGACGCAGTCTCCAGGAAAATGCGGAAAGAATGGTGATAAGGATCCTGACCTCAAGGAGCCCAGTAATCGATTACCCAAAGTTTACAAATGGAGTTTTCAGATGTGTAAGTGACATATGCTAAGTCAGAGCTGAAGCAATAGAAACTTCTTCCCAGTAATTTTCCCCCCCTTGTTGGTTACCCATTTTAAATACAGCAGTGTGTACATGTCCCCCAAATTCACTGACTATCCCTTCCCCCATCCTTCTCCCCCCAGCAACCATAAGATTGTTCTCTGTCAGTCTTTTTCTGTTTTGTAAGTTCATTTGTCGTCATTTTTTAGATTCCACATATAAATGATGTCATATGATATTTCCCCTTCTCTGACTTACTTTACTCAGTATGTTAAGGCATTTGAGGCACATATCAACATTGACTAGATATTTCTGATATAATGTCAGAAATTTACTATAAAAGATCTAATGTTGCTCCTGGGAAGTGGATTGTTTAGGGTATACATGAGACAGAATTTACAATGAATTGCTAATTATTGAAGCTGGATGAGTATATGTGACTCTGTTATACTCCTCTTTGTACCTTTGTACACCTGAAAAATAGCCATTACAAGTTTCTGTGTTTTTTTTTCTTTTTAAAAAGAGATTACTTCAGAGTTTCTCATGCAAGGAAATATTCTTGGGAGATTGAAAATTGCTTCAGAGCATTTGAAAATTTTTCTAACAATTTTAAAGTTATGCATACTTATTTAAAAATCAAAAAAAGAACAAAAAAGACAAGAAAAAATTTTGTTCAGAGTTCTAACATTCAAAAATATATGCAATTTAAACATTTTGAAAAAAAAAATTCTGGTGTTTTTCCAGTCTTATTTCTAAGTATAATTTTTAATTATGTACTATGGTGATCTGTACACATATGTGGATTTTTTTGGGGGTGTGTGTGCAAATATGGGAATTTTAACATCCATGTTTATTTAGGTCATAAGATCTTTAATTCTACACATTCATTCAAAAATTACCTTGCATATATTAGTGCTGAGCATTTTTTTAGGCTGGAGAAAACTTAGGCAAACAATATTTATAAGCCTTTTTTCAGTTTCTCTGTCTTGACCTCATTCTGCTATATATTCTCTATATATTCTGCTATATATTCTCTAATATATTAAAATTTTGTTCACAAATGCATATTAATGAAAGTTTTAAATTCACAGCGGACCTGGAAAATATGACAAGTGCTGAACGCATCACAATTCTTCAGGAAAAACTGCAAGAAATCAGAAAACATTATCTATCGTTAAAATCTGAAGTAGCTTCCATAGATCGGAGGAGAAAGCGTTTAAAGAAGAAAGAAAGAGAAAGTAAGTGTTTTTACTTTACTTTACCTAAACACAAAGGAGTTTTGACTGGACAATTGGGCTCATGTGAACTGTGTCTGTGATTCTTCAGGCAATAACCGCTCTGGCTTATTTTCTTCATCTATAAAATGGAAAAACTATCTAAAACAATTACCTCAAACCATAATATTCAATTTCATGGAGCTTACCATCTGCTTCCCCCCAAAAAACTAGTAACATGTCAGATAGTACAAAGCACTGTGAACAGAGTAGAGCAATGCTAAGGCAGTGATTGGGTGGGTTGTGTTTCATTCAGAGTGGCTATAATATTTTCATTGAACCTGAAGAACCAGAGGGAGTGAGAGAGGTTAAAATCTGTTATAATCTGATAGGGCTGCTGAAGCAAAGTGCAGGCCTACTTCCAAGATGTTGTCGGTTCATTGCCATACTGTCAGAAAAGAGCAAATGTCACAATAACGTGTGTCATAGGAATGTCTTTGGTTTTCTAGTGCATATGCAAGTTACGTTTACACTGTACTGCAGTCTGTTAAGTGTGTGATAGCATCATGTTCCAAAGAAGAATAAACGTATCTCAGTTGAAAATGCTTAATTGCTAAAAATGCTAGCCATCATCTGAGCCTTCATTGTGATCATTTTGCTGGTGGAGGGTGTGCCTCAATGTTGATGGGTGGTGGTTGCTGATGGTTGGGGTGTCTGTGGGAGTTTTTTAACATAAGACTACATTGTAGTACTCTGAAGTTTGCTCTACCAATTGGCTTTTCCTTTCATGAATGATTTCTCTGCAATGTTGTTTGATGGCATATTACCCACAGTAGAACTACTTTTAGAATTGAAGTCAGTTTTCTCAAACCCTGCTGCTGTTCCATCAGCTTAAGTTTTTGTTTTATTCTAAATCCTGTTATTATTTTAGTAATCAAAAAGTTCACTGTCTTACATAATAATGAGCATGGTTCATGACATCCCAAAGCAATTGTGATAGTAACATCAAAACTCACTGCTCCCACCACCATAACAAATATAATAACAATGAAAAAGTTTGAATTATTGTAAGAATTATCAAAATGCGACACATATAGAAAGTGAGCAATACTGTTGGAAACAATGGTGCCAGTAGACTTGCTGGATGCAAGATTGCCAAAAACTTTTTATAAAAAACAGTATCTTTGAAGCACAGTAAAGCAAAGCACAATAAAATGAAGTAGATGGAACACAGGCCCAATTATCTTGGGAAATGGTTTGACTGTGTCTTCGGACAACTAGCTACCTCCAGTTCTAAGAATGGGTTCCAAGGAAGAATATGTGGCCACAAAGAAGTTTGTTATGGTAGTGTTTATAGTAGAAGATAGAAATCATTAAATTGTATTCTCTAATAATATATTTAAATACTTAAATTTTTATTTATAATGCTCAAGTATTCATTTGTTGGTAACAGCAAAAGGCTAGGAATTAAAGTAGTTGCGATTCATAAATATAATGGAAAACTATTCAACTTTGAAAAGAAAAAGGTAAATCTGCATATGTATGATAAGGAACATCTCAGATTAAGTGTAAAGACCTAGTTAGACTCTGTACTATGCTTCCACTTGCATTTTTAAAAAACGAAGTTACTAGTGTTTTCATTTTAAATATGCATGTCATGTGTCTAGATTCTGTGATAAAATTTCTCTAGAACTAGGGTTGCAAACATTTTCTACAGAGACAGATAATAAATATTTTGGGCTTCGTGAACCTTGTAGTCTCTTTAGAACTACTGGACCCTATCAGCATAGGTATGAAATCTGCCATAAGCTAGACTAAACAAATAGGCATAGTTGTGTTCCAGTCAGATTTTTTTAACAAAAATAGCAGACCAGATTTGGCCCTGGGGCCAAATTTACCAGTCCCTCTTGTGGCGTTTTAAAGATGGTGGCACAGTTGTTAACAGTGGTGGTAACAGTGGGGAGGGGGATTTGGAAGATGAGGACGGTCCTGAATCAGAGGAAGATTCATTTTCCCCCCTTATCTCCCATCTCTGAATGATTTTTTTAACCTGGTGCATATATTCCATAAAAAAATAAGTTTCAAACGTGGATTTGTAACACTGAGAATTTCTTTGAGGAAAATAATAATGTGTCATTTGCTTTGTAAACCAAGTGGAGCAAAAGGCAGTAGTTACGATGTGGTATGTAGTAGTAGTTATTTTTCCCAACTTTAAAAAGCAATTAGCCTTCGATTCTCATCACCATTTCATTTCATAAGGAACTCCAGAAGCAGAAGGATACAGGAATTGGATGGGGGAAAAGATTTGGGGATAGATTACAGATTTTCCTATTGAATTCCAAGATCTTTTTGACATTTGTTTCATTATTACTGAAAGTCTGCCCTTTATTTGATTTCCATGTCTCCGTGGACGGAGCCCGCAGTTTACTTTCCTTTGAACAGTGCAGGACGCTCCCTGGTCTCTCCTTTGTTGTTGCTTCCTGTAGTTTGGCAGTGTCCCCTTACCTGAGGTGCACTAGATTCTCCTCTGTGTACATTATGATATCCTAAAAATCGACTGCTCTCGTGGTAAGCTAAATGATTCTGGAGACTGCAGCAGAATCTCAGTTTAGAGGACTAGCGTGTTGCTTCTCTGTGCAGTTACTAAGCTCTCGGCTTCCCTTCCGCGCAGGTGCTGCCACCTCCTCGTCGTCGTCCTCGCCTTCATCCAGTTCCATAACGGCTGCCGTCATGCTGGCGCTGGCTGAACCGCCCCTGTCCGGCGCGCCCCAGAACGGAGTGTCGGTCGAGTGCAGGTGACGGCGGGCTGGCCAGGCACTCTGCACTTCCGGCTCCGGGCCGCGCCTTTTTATACTGCACAGCGGCACAAATCAGACAAGCACTATTTTATATTTAAAATTATTTCTTGACAAGCTGACTTGGCACTTAAGTGCACTTTTTTTATTAAGAAAAAGTACAATGGACTGCTTTTCCTCAAGCAATAATTGTTTCCAACTTGTCTGGGAATTGTGTGTCTGGTAACTTGAAGGCCTTCCACTGTGGCAAATGGAGGCTTTTCACTGCCTGTAGAGACAATACAGTAAGCGTAGTTGTTGGGTGGCCAGAACATGTTAAGAAAACTTACTGTATATGTATTCCCTTGTATTTTGTTAAAGCTGGAACATTTGATATTTTTCCATTTATTTATGAAAAAATATGAACCTATTTTCATTTGTACAAGCTAATTGTTTTTTAAAGCAAGTCACCTTAGGGTGGCTTTAATTGTATAAGTCAAGCACATGTAATAAATTCAAAACCTGCAGTTAACAGGATGTTAGACATCAATCCTGATAACCAAATATTAAAGATTCTCTTTAAAAAAGACTGAACATGTTTACAGGTTTGAATTAGGCTAAAAGGTCTTGCAGTGGCTTTTCATGCCCCTTCAAATTGGAATGGAACTACTGTACTTTGCCATTTTTCTATAAATCAGTATTTTTTTTTAATTTTGATATAATACATTGTGTGAAAAAAGAAAATGGCTAATAAACTGTATTAAATCTTAAACAATGTATAAAGATTGTACTTAGCCAGTTCAAAGTGTATATTTATTCATAATGAATTATAACAGTTATATTTTTGTGTTTTCTTGTAAATGTTTCTTTTTCCTTAAATACAGAAAATTCATTTGTATTGCTTATTTTATTATGAGCTACAACAAGAGGACTTCAGGAACAAGTAAACTTTATTAGTATGGTTCAAGGCTGTTGCTACGAACTGTCTCAAAAGGATGGTTGTTATTTTAAGTATAAATAGCTAATTGGGGTGGTAGGCCTATAAAAATTAAATGCCTTGTATAAAATCCAAAATGAACCCAAAATTGTTTTCACTTGTGTTGACTTTATGTTGTATGATTCCAATCTCTGTTCTGTTTGGCACTTGTATTTAATTCTACACCTTTGTAAGACATTTGTATATTGCGGATGTGTTCATTCAAGCTATTTAATACCTGGCACTGTTAATACACAGTACTTTACTGTACAGACTGTTTTACTGTTTTAATTGTACTTCTGTGTACTTTTTTTGGATGGAGCTGGCATGTTTTATTTGTTTTCTGGCAATACGACGTGAGAATTTCGAAGCGTTTTGTTGTAGATGCTAACGTGTCAGAATCCTTTACATTCAACTTTTCTAAGAAAAGCATTTTCAGTCTTGTAGTGTGTGCTTACAGTAACTAATTTTGTTGAAAATGGTTTCAAGTTATTCAAATTTGTACAGGACTGTAAAGATTTGTTGACAGCAAAACCTTGAAGAAAAGCTTATAGAATAAAAGCTATAAAGTATATATTAGGATCTGCAAACAATGAAGAATTATGTAATATATTGTACAAATGTAAGCAAAGGCTCTGAAATAAAATGCCATAGTTTGTGAATCCTTGATTTTGTTTCTAAAAGGTTAAGTAATTTTAGTTCATTTCTGTATGATGACTGACTGAAATATACTTTTCCAGCATATATGATCAGAAAGGATTAATTTTTTTTTTAAGGGAATATTCTGCCTGCAGGAATTGAAAGTCCATTTACCAGATTTATGTATAGGAGTTGTTAGGCATTCTTATATCTTTGCATACACTGTTTAGCTTGAGTCTGAACATGAATACTTATGACTTGGAGGTTTGTCTAAAGAAAAATCAAAAAAGCTTTTTCTTTTAACACCTGAAACCATTACTAGCAGCTTTTTTTTTTTTTTTCTTGTCTTTTAATGTTAGACCTTTGTGACTCCCTTAAGCTTTTAGTGTAGTCTACCCCATTAGTACACCTTGGAGTCATCTGGGGATTGTTATAACAATAGTCAATACCCAGGGTCCACTTTCAAAAAGTCATATTTAACTGGTCTGGGATGATACCTGGATATTGATTTTCTTTTTTTTTTTTTTTTTAAGGTGGTGGACAGTGACTTTAATATGCATCTAGGTTGAGAACCACTGTATTGCTCCAAACCTTTAAAGTCAGTAATTAGGGTTTTTCACCCCATTTAATGACCTTTCCACTAAGAGAAAACCTTTTCTTTAAAACAAAAACTTTTTGTAAGGCCCCCAAAGCCCAAATGTTTATTTTTGACTCATTTTTGTGATGACTCTTTTCACAGATTTAAATCTATAGAACAATGCTTCTCAAAAATGAGATTCTGGAATACCAGTCCCTGGTATTCCTGATATTTCCTTGGGAATGCTCTGGGAATTTATTATCAAATATATTTTGGAAATGCTTCTATATAGCACATTCCCTTCTTAGAGCTTCAGTGTGTGTGTGCTTAATCACTCAGTCATATCCACCCCTTTTAGACCCCATGGACTGTAGCCCTCCAGGCTCCTCTGTCCATGGGATTCTTCAGGCAAGAAAACTGAAGTGTGTTGCCATTTCCTCCTCCAGGCAATCTTCCCAGCCCAAGGATGGAACCCAGGTCTCTTGGGTCTCCTGCATTAGCAGGTAGATTCTTTACTATTGTGCCACCTGGGAAGCCTCTTAGAGCTATAATATTAGCATATTTTAAACTTAGGAAAATTTTTTCCTTAACCTACTATTTTTAGTTTTACCTGATCATGAAACCCTGTTTTTCAAGGAACTCCCAGTATCATCTACTTGGTGTGTTATATAGAGTGCTCTAAAGGACAATGATGATCAGCTTTGGAGTTCAGGTTTTATACCATTGGGTTTTTCTGCCCTCTTGCTTGCCTATTTCTTCCCAGCTTCTCCAGAGAGTTTGAGAATTTCATAGCATTTGTGGAATTTGACTTTTTTTCCCCTGATTACCTAAACTACATTTTACCAAACTAGTTTACAATCTCAGATAAAATTAAGATGGTACATTTTTCAGTTGTTCTCCAAAACCTTTTTTTCCTACTGAAATAACCTGCGGGTGAGATCTTATTAATTTTAATAATCTGGGGAGATTGGAGACAGTGGAGTACATTTCATGAAACCCCTAACGTTTTTTACAAAATGTACTTGTCCTTTTCTATGAAAAGAGCGCTTATAAGTTTAAGAAACTAGTCAAAGGCATTGGTGATCTCTAAATGGTTAAAAAACAGTTCTTAATAGAAGTGTGGGTCATTTTTTAACTGTCTCCAACCAATGTCTCTTTCATACTTAACCATTTTCCTTCTGAAGTGTGGGCTGCCTTTCATTCTTTGTTGAAATTCAAAAGGCCATCTCTTCACCTTTTGTCTAAACTTAAGCTACTATTTAGGGAATTTTGTCTAACATGGTAGGATGGGTTTTGTATGTATTAAGAGGTAAATCTCCCAGAGGAATAGTTTCATGGTTTAATTGTGGAAGTAATNTCTGAAGTGTGGGCTGCCTTTCATTCTTTGTTGAAATTCAAAAGGCCATCTCTTCACCTTTTGTCTAAACTTAAGCTACTATTTAGGGAATTTTGTCTAACATGGTAGGATGGGTTTTGTATGTATTAAGAGGTAAATCTCCCAGAGGAATAGTTTCATGGTTTAATTGTGGAAGTAATATATATTTGTTGTTTAGTCCCTAAGTCATGTCCGACCCTGAGACCCCATGGACTGTAGCCTGCCATGGGACTTCCCAGGCAAGGATACTGGATCAGTTTGACATTTTTTTCTCCAGGGAATCTTGCCGACACAGGGATTGAACCTGTGTCTCCAGCTTGGCAAGTAGATTCTTTACCATTGGCCACCTGGGAAGTCTCTCTCTCTCCCTCTCTCTCTCTCTCTCTCTATATATATATATATATATATATATATGATCATAAATTAAGCACTAAGTCATATGGTTGAGGAAAACGTGCATAAGAGCTTTAACAAGGGCAGTGTATGAGCATACAAGAAACGCGGTGATTGGTGTGATGCAATCAGAGGAGATGCAAATCTTAATTTAGCATTTAACAGATTCATCTGGAAGTGGAATGCAGTAGGCTTGTNTATATATATATATATATATATATATATATTTATATGTGATCATAAATTAAGCACTAAATCATACGGTTGAGGAAAACGTGCATAAGAGCTTTAACAAGGGCAGTGTATGAGCATACAAGAAACACGGTGATTGGTGTGATGCAATCAGAGGGGATGCAAATCTTAATTTAGCATTTAACAGATTCATCTGGAAGTGGAATGCAGTAGGCTAGTGGGAAGAGCAGGTGTCAGGAAAGCCAGATTCAATGAGGTTATGGTGCTCCAGATAGGAAGTGATTCTTGGAATGTTAGAGTGAGGAAGGAATCTGACCGGAAGACATTCTGAAAGAAAATTGAACAGAACATCTTCATTGGGTGGTATAGAATAGATGGAGATGTTTGAGTTGCAGATATGGACAGGATTCTCTGAGAGATGCCACAAGGTCACAATTATGGGAAGTCAAATGGAGGGACTCAAAGCAAAATCAGGGCCAAGCACATAAATAATGGTTTTCCATCATGTTATCTGATATGGACTATAAAAAAGGTCACATACATTCCTAGCAAGTCTGTCCCAAAAGATTTCAAGGTCGCTTGCTTTCACCACCCAAATTACTGAGTCAAGACTTACCTAATGATAATCTAATATTTATCTTTTATTACTTCAAAGTCCGTTTACCACATATTCACTAGGTATGGTGAGTGGCAATACAGAATACAGGGTGAATAAGACACTATTTCATCTCTATTGTAAATAGCAGGAAATTTTACCAAGTGAGTTGGGCCTTGAAGGATGGGTACAGTTTTGCTGGTGACAATCAGGGGTAAAGAGGAGGATAATAGTGGAGGAAGGCATAACAAAAATAAGGAATGACAGGTTATGAAATAACGAGGTGGTGGGAAAACAGGCTTTGGAGGCTTGGACCTTGGAGGTGGGGGCTTTCCAGGTGGCGCTAGTGGCAAAAAACTGCCAATGCAGCTGACTTAAAGACGTGAGTTCGACCCCTGAGTAGGGAAGATCCCTTGGAGGAGGGCATGGCAACTCATTCCAATATTCTTGCTTGGAGAGTCCCATGGACAGAGAAGCCTGGCGGGTTACAGTCCATAGGATGGCAGAGTCGGACACGACTGAAGCGACTTATCACGCACGCTGAGTAGGTTGAGAAAATCGCATTAGCTTTGAGAGCCATTACACTGTGCTTAGTCGCGCAGTTGTATCCGACTCTGCGACCCCAAGGAATTGGGTCAGAGGAAAACCAGCCAGTTTCCTCTGACCATGGGGATTCTTCAGGCTTTGAGAGCCAAGGTTCTCCTTTTTCTGGTATAATAGCGCAGAGCAGGTTAGACCTGTGCGTGTGCTCTGCTTAGTCGCTCAGTCCTGTCCGACCCTTGAGACCCCATGAACTGTAGCCCGCCAGGCTCCCTCCGTCCATGGCAAGAGTACTGGAGTGGGTAGCCAGCCCTCCTTCAGGAGATCTTCTCAACCCAGGGATCGAACCGAGGTCTCCCGCGTTGTAGGCAGATTCTTTACAGTCTGAGCCACAAGGGAAGCCCAGGTTAGAGCTGTGGTCTACCACAATTTCTTCTCAATTTTACTTGAAATAGTGTCAGATTTCAGAAAAGTTGCAAGAGCAGCACTAAGGAGCCCCCCGTATCCTTCACACCGATTCATCATTTGTTAATACTGTGTGACGTACATCTTTGTAACCTCATTTCCTGACAAACCTCCTCTGTCTTGGACAACGCAGAAATTCTCGTACGTGTTTTACCTCTGCTTGGATTGATAGCCCACTCACAGCCTGGATGATTCTTATTCCTACTTCAGACCTGAAGTACTCTCGGAAGAAGACTCGGTCTCAGCCAAAGAGAGTTAAGTGCTAACCGATTCGAAAGTCTTGCTTCGACCAGCGGGTTCACTGTGTCCGCCCTCATCCGCTATCTCCGCCCTTCGCCCGCTGTCTCCGCCCCTAGCGCGTCCATAGAGACTCCTGGGGCGGAAGGGGCGTGGCTCCAAGAGCCGAGCAGCCGAGACCCGGAAGTGCGGGTTCACGTGCTGCTGCTGCAGGCTGGGAGGCTTTTAGGTGAAGAATGGCCCTGGAAGGGAAGAACAAACGGGAGAAAAAGCAGAGTGCGCGGGAAGGGTGAGTAGCTCGTGGCTCGTCTGCCTGGGCGGGAATGCGTTCGGGAGTTCGGGGCGCGAGGGGTGGGGCGTGGAATCGTGTTGAGACTCGCGTCCGTGTCTAGAGAGAACCCGGATGATGGCGCTTGTGGGAATCTGGAAGGAGACTATGAGGTTGGACAAGTCGCCAATAGTTTATTCCGCGGCAAGCAACCCTCCAAGGGCAGTACCGGTCGGCTGGCTTCCCTCTTTCGTTCTGTGAACCCTCAGCTTCAACCCGTGTACGTGCCTGTGTCTAAAGTAAGTCACTGCGTTCTACTCCGAATGGCCCATTAGAACAGCTTTAAAACAAACCTACCTTGCAGGAGATGCTTTTGTAAACTGGAGCAGATAGGATCAATTTTCAGTAACCTTTCATTACTGGATGTACCAGTGAGAGAGAAAAGATGCTACTTTAGAAAGACCAGTAAGTCATGAGGTCTCAAACATAACTTTAAACTTTTACAAGGAAGCCATCAAAAAAAGGAAACGAGATGAGGAGGAAGAAAGTTCACCCCAAATCCAAAGGCCACTTTTGCAAGAACCTGCCAAAAAAATGAAAGTGAAGAAGAAACTTTCTGATGCAGAGAAGAAGTTGGCAAACAGGTTGGTAAAATTCTTTTAAGTTGATGGTAAAGAAATCAGATGGTAACAAAACTGAGATTCTTACACTGGTAATATTCATTTTAGTTTTTTTCCTCACTTCATAGTTCTCTTTAAAAAAATTTTTTTTATGTTAAGTCCCATATGTATTCAAAAATTGAGAAGAGTACCCAGCATCAGCATTAGTTAATACTTGGCAAGGCTTGTTTCATCTTTATCCTGTTAGTATCTTCCTCATTGTTTGGAAGCAAACCTAAGACTTAGATTTCATCTATAAATGTTACTGCGTGTATATAAAAGATGAGTTTGGAGTTTTTCAACTTAGTCAGAGATCAGATTCCTCCATTAACTCAATTTTTTTTTAAAACAATTTTTTAAACACTATACGTTTCTGGTTAACTCTCCTCAGCTTCTGGACCACTTTCTTCACGCTCTTTATATCTCTGTTCTCTGTTGGCAGGTGGTCTTGCTACCTATTCTGAGAGTCATGAATTGCTAACAGTTGTGAATTACCTCCTTCCGTCCTCCTGATTGCAGCTACGCAGGTTTTTAGTTTCTTCCCCTTTCAGAGAAGGGTGTCTTACTCCCTGTCCAAGATTACTGCAGTCACCTGTACTGTTGATATATATCACGTACCTCTTCTGTCTTAGAGGTTATGCCATCAGATACCTATATCCATTTCTGCTTTCTCCTGTATCTTTGATCTGTCCACTCAAGATTCTCTCAAAGATTCTCATCTTAAAGAAATCCAACTGTCCACAGGCATATGTGACCCCCAAATCTTTCTTTCACTATTGAACTTTTAGAAAAAGAAATCTCCACTTGCTCTCTCTTCCTTTTCTTGATCTATCTTCTCTTCCACATACTGGCTCTCTGGTTGTTAATTTTTTATTTNCTGGAAGGAGACTATGAGGTTGGACAAGTCGCCAATAGTTTATTCCGCGGCAAGCAACCCTCCAAGGGCAGTACCGGTCGGCTGGCTTCCCTCTTTCGTTCTGTGAACCCTCAGCTTCAACCCGTGTACGTGCCTGTGTCTAAAGTAAGTCACTGCGTTCTACTCCGAATGGCCCATTAGAACAGCTTTAAAACAAACCTACCTTGCAGGAGATGCTTTTGTAAACTGGAGCAGATAGGATCAATTTTCAGTAACCTTTCATTACTGGATGTACCAGTGAGAGAGAAAAGATGCTACTTTAGAAAGACCAGTAAGTCATGAGGTCTCAAACATAACTTTAAACTTTTACAAGGAAGCCATCAAAAAAAGGAAACGAGATGAGGAGGAAGAAAGTTCACCCCAAATCCAAAGGCCACTTTTGCAAGAACCTGCCAAAAAAATGAAAGTGAAGAAGAAACTTTCTGATGCAGAGAAGAAGTTGGCAAACAGGTTGGTAAAATTCTTTTAAGTTGATGGTAAAGAAATCAGATGGTAACAAAACTGAGATTCTTACACTGGTAATATTCATTTTAGTTTTTTTCCTCACTTCATAGTTCTCTTTAAAAAAATTTTTTTTATGTTAAGTCCCATATGTATTCAAAAATTGAGAAGAGTACCCAGCATCAGCATTAGTTAATACTTGGCAAGGCTTGTTTCATCTTTATCCTGTTAGTATCTTCCTCATTGTTTGGAAGCAAACCTAAGACTTAGATTTCATCTATAAATGTTACTGCGTGTATATAAAAGATGAGTTTGGAGTTTTTCAACTTAGTCAGAGATCAGATTCCTCCATTAACTCAATTTTTTTTTAAAACAATTTTTTAAACACTATACGTTTCTGGTTAACTCTCCTCAGCTTCTGGACCACTTTCTTCACGCTCTTTATATCTCTGTTCTCTGTTGGCAGGTGGTCTTGCTACCTATTCTGAGAGTCATGAATTGCTAACAGTTGTGAATTACCTCCTTCCGTCCTCCTGATTGCAGCTACGCAGGTTTTTAGTTTCTTCCCCTTTCAGAGAAGGGTGTCTTACTCCCTGTCCAAGATTACTGCAGTCACCTGTACTGTTGATATATATCACGTACCTCTTCTGTCTTAGAGGTTATGCCATCAGATACCTATATCCATTTCTGCTTTCTCCTGTATCTTTGATCTGTCCACTCAAGATTCTCTCAAAGATTCTCATCTTAAAGAAATCCAACTGTCCACAGGCATATGTGACCCCCAAATCTTTCTTTCACTATTGAACTTTTAGAAAAAGAAATCTCCACTTGCTCTCTCTTCCTTTTCTTGATCTATCTTCTCTTCCACATACTGGCTCTCTGGTTGTTAATTTTTTATTTGATCTGACCATACTTCTGAAATAGTGCTCAGGGAAGCCATTCTGACTTCGGTGCCGCATTTAATAGGGAGCACTGCCTCTAACTGTAGCCCTCTCTTTTACATGTCAACGTGGTTGCTGTTCTTCTTGAAGCTATTGCATTCTTTGAGGTCAACCTCTTCTGAGTTTCCAGTTCTCTCTCTGTTCCTTCTCACTGTTATCTCAGGCACCTTTCCTTCTGACTGTTCCTTAAATGTCCATTTCGCTTGGGATTCTATTCTTGGTCATCTCATGATTCTTTTTTATACCCATCAATCTGGGCAGTCTCCCAGTCTTTGTGGCTCTAGCATTCGGATCTTGCTCTCTCTTTCTAAAACATAGATTTATTTGCCTGCGCCAGGTCTTAGTTGTGACATGAGGGATCTTTTAATTGCAACACGTGGGATATAATTCCCTGACCAGGGATGGAAAATGGGTCCCCTGCCTTGGGAGTACAGAGTCTTAGCCACTGGTGAAAGTGAAAGTGTTAGTTGCTCAGACATGTCCAACTTCTTGCGACTGCATGGACTATAACCCTCTAGGCTCCTCTGTCCATGGCATTCTCCAGGCAAGAATACTGTTTTGGGTTGCCATGCTCTCCTCCAGGGGATCTTCCCAACCCAGGGATCGAACCCAGGTCTCCCACATTGAGAGTAGATTTTTTACTGTCTGAGCCATGAGGGAAGCCCACTGGACCATCACGGTAATCCCCTGGTCTCTATTGCTTGATCTGTTTGTCAGCCTATTCATTGTTCTTGTTGTTCAGTTGCTCAGTCATGTCTGACTCTTTGCAACCTTGTGGACTGCAGCACGCCAGCTTCCCTGTCTTTTCACCATCTTCCAGAGTTTGCTCAAACTCATGTCCATTGAGTTGGTGATGCTATCCATCATCTCGTCCTCTGTCATTCCCTTCTGCCTTCAGTCTTTCCAAGCACCAGGGTCTTTTCCAGTGAGTTGGCTCTGTGCATCAGATGGCCAATATGTTGGAGCTTCAGCCTCAGCATCAGTCCTTCCAATGAATATTCAGAGTTGATTTCCTTTAGGATTGACTGATTGGATCCTTGCAGTCCAAGGGACTCTCAAGAGCCTTCTGCAGGACCACAGTTCCAAAGCATGAATTCTTTGGCAGTGTCCTATCATGCGATGTTCTGCTGCCCATTGGCTTATTCATATACACATCAAATTCAGGATGCATCAGACTGATCTCATTGTCCTCATCATACCTGTTCCTCTGCATGAGTGGTGCCATCAGCCTTCCAGTTGCCTGAGCCTGTGACTTGGGAGTCATCTTAGACTCTTTCTTTTCCCTGCATTTCTCATAAGTTGCCAAGTCCTAGTGATGCTGTCTTTTAATTATCTCTTATAATACGCTTTCCCTTTCCACCACCTCTCTTGCTCTGGTGGGTTTGTTGTCTTCTGAGATGCCTGCAGTTGTAACTGTCTCCTTACTGGTCTCCCTTACCCAGCCTTTCCGCATTCACAACTCTCTTTTGCTCTGCTGCCCGTAATGTGAAATGCCAGGCTGAATGAATCACAAGCTGGAAGCAAGACTGTAGGGAGAAATATGCAGAAATATGCAACCTCAGATATGCAGATACCACTCAAATGGCAGAAACTGAAGAGGAACTAAAGAGCCTCTTGATGAGGGTGAAAGAGGAGAGTGAAAAAGCTCGCTTAAACCTTAGTATTCAAAAAACTAAGATCGTGGCGTCTGGTCCCATCACTTCATGGCACATAGATGGGGGGGATAAGTGGAACCAGTGACAGACTCTTTTTTCTTGGACTTCAAAATCACTGCAGACGTGACTGCAGCCGTGAAATTAAAAGCCGACTGCTCCTCAGAAGAAAAGCCGTGATAAATGTAGATTGCGTATTAAAAATCAGACATCACTTTGCTCTGCTTTAGTCAAAGCTATGGTTGTTTCCAGTAGTCATGTGCAGATGTGAGAGTTGGACCATAAAGAAGGCTGTGTGCTTAAGAATTGATGCTTTCAAACTATGGTGCTGGAAAAGACTTCAGAGTCCCTTGAACTGCAAGGAGGTCCAAACAGTGCATCCTAAAGGAAGTCAGTCCTGGGTGTTCATTGGAAGGACTGATGCTGAAGCTCCAATACTTTGGCTACCTGATGCGAAGAACCAGTTCATTGGAAAAGACTCTGATGCTGGGAAAGATTGAAGGCAGGAGGAGAAGGGTACGACAGAGTATGAGCTGTTTGGATGGCATCACTGACTCAATGCACATGAATTTAACCAAACTCCAGGAGACAGTAAAGGACAGGGAAACCTCCTGGCATGCTGCAGTCCATGGGATACCAAAGAGTTGACATGGCTGAGTGACTAAACAGCAGCTGCTGCCCAAATGACCTTTTTCAGGCACCTTCAGGGTCTTCAGGAGCTCCTCGTCTTCTGTGGGGTAAAATCTAAGCACTTTTGCATAACAGGCATGGTCCTTCTTGATCTGATTCCTACCTTACTATTGCATCTCATTTCATCTCACTCCTGCTAGGTACCTTAAATGCCATAGTGAATGGAAAAACTATGCATATACCCTCTCCTTAGTGGAGCTTGTGGTCTAGTGGAGGGATGATAATAGTCATCATCCACTGATACTGACCACACGCTGTGTACTGCCTTATGTTTCTTGTTTCTTTTATGTTTCTATACCAGGTATTATACATGTTACTATTTTATGGTGAACTTTGCCTGTCTCCTCAGAGACTAGACTGTTAGAAGCTTTTAATGGTCTACTTATCTTTGTATCCTCAGAGGCTAGAACTGAGTAGTAAATATTTATTGAGGAAATGAGTGAATGAGTTTGATGATGCCTACTACTCATTCTCCCCCCTCACTCTTAAGTTCCTGGTCCAGTTCTCTTTCTGGACTGGTGTGCTTATCCAAGTGCACCAATACTTTACAGTACTGGCAGAATTTATTGGGTTTGCCAAAAAGTTAGTTCAGGTTTTTCTATAACATCTTATGGAAAGACCCAAATGACCTCTTCGGCCAAGCCAATAATTTTGATAAGCAGTCCTTTAAATATTGCAGTAGGAAATCTGGTCTCTCCTGTTAGATTGGTTTTACAAAGTTAAGTACTTTGCTGGTCTGTTAACCTTAATAATTAACTTTGCTGCAGTAACTCTAGAATTCTAGAGCAGAGAATAAAATTAGGCACTGGTAGAAGGTAAACTCAGAGAAGGCAATGGCANGCAGTCCTTTAAATATTGCAGTAGGAAATCTGGTCTCTCCTGTTAGATTGGTTTTACAAAGTTAAGTACTTTGCTGGTCTGTTAACCTTAATAATTAACTTTGCTGCAGTAACTCTAGAATTCTAGAGCAGAGAATAAAATTAGGCACTGGTAGAAGGTAAACTCAGAGAAGGCAATGGCAACCCGCTCCAGTGTTCTTGCCTGGAGAATCCCAGGGATGGAGGAGCCTGGTGGGCTGCCGTCTATGGGGTCGCACAGAGTAGGACACGACTGAAGCGAGTTAGCAGCAGCAGCAGCAGGTAAACTAAATCCCCAGGAACTTCAAGTGAACCATCTTTTGTTTGAGTGAACTTTTGTTGCTTAATTAGTTGGCAATTTTAAATTATCTTCAGAAATTGACCTTAACTTTTGCTAACTCTTGAGTTTCCTAAAGATATGAGTACATTTTGATAATGCTATTTAAATGTAGATCTATTTATGAATGGTAAGTTTGTAGGAAAACCAGGAAGTGGGAATCATTCCTAATCTGTGCTTTGTCAAATGCTAGACATGACTTCCATGCCCTTTTTTTTTTTTCGCCTTAAAAAGAGAAGATGCATTAGCAAGTGCTGATTTAGAAGAAATTTACCGGAAACAAGGGCAGAAAAGGAAAAATTCTCAACCTGGGGTTACAGTTGCAGATAAAGAATTACTTGATAATGTAGAAGAGACAGTTGTAAATCAAAGAAAGAAAATTCGAATCAACCAAGAAGAAGAGAGATTAAAGAATGAGAGAACTGTGTTTGTTGGGAATTTGCCTGTCACCTGTAATAAGAAGGTGAGTGTATAGTCTGTATATTTTAAACATGCAGAGAAATTATTAATTCATAATTTTGTTCTTGTGTTTGTGTGTTAGTTACACAGTCATGTCTGACTTTGCAAACTCATGGAATGCAATCCACCAGGTTCCTCTGTCTGTGGAATTTTCCAGGCAAGAATACTGGAGAGGGTTGCCATTTCCTCCTCCAGGGAATCCTCTCAACCCAGGGATTGAACCCAAGTCTCCCACATTGCAGGCAGGTTCTTTATTGTTTGAGCCGCCCGGTGCCGGGGTCCATCCCCGGTGGATCCAGGGTGATTCGAAGGGGAGATGGATAGGCAAGGAAAAACTCATTTATTCAGAAATATAAAATTAGATTAGGAAATAATAGTATAGTAGGAAAATTAAGCTGAATAACTGGTTAACTTGGTTAACTGAATAACTTGGTTTACGTGGAAAGCCAATAAAACCTCGAGACAAGAGGTTTGCACCATCTACGTTGGGCCACCAGTGTCCACTTGAATCTCTAAGGGTGCCCCACCTTGGGCTCCCTTTCACATGGATCTTAGAAGCCAGGACAAGTAAGTAGACATGGCGAGCCTNAGTTCTTTTTAAAGCAAGTTGAAGCAGTGAAAAAATTAGATCAATTAATGTTACATTTGAGTAATTAACACACCTAACTGACTGGATATGATAATAGCAAGATGAAACTGGGAGGCAGTCACTTTATTTCCCTGTTATGTCCAGACTACCTTTCTGAAATATGTAATATATTCATTATGTTTTCAGTAGTCTTGTCTTTCTAAGGATATAGAAAATGGATTTCTGGTTTGGTTGCAGACCACTGTCCTAAAGAGACTGAATTTTTTGGTTTCCTGGTCCATATAATAGTTGTATTTACACTATACTGTGTATATAGCATTGCATGGTGTCTGATAACTGTACACACCTGTAATAAGAGTATATATGATAATACTCAAGAACTAGAAACTTCTATTAGTAGTCTAGGTTTTTAAATAAAAAGGGACTTTTTAAATACTTGGTTTACATTTTTTACAAAGATAATGCATATAGCTGGTGACTTTATTGTAATCATTTGATTTGGTAATATATAACAAGCCTGACACAAAAACACAGAAAGGCACAGTTAATTAAATAAGGCTGCTTGTTTGAAATAGCAAAAAAAAAAAATCAGAGACAGCTCAAATGCCCAACAAATAGATCATGATTATACAGTTATATATACATCAATATAGTTATATAAAAATATGATAATGGCCATCAAAAAATAATGAAAGTTTTAAAGTTCATACTTCGTGGAAAAGATACATCTGTTCTCTCTTTTTACTTGAGGTTTGATTCACAGCTTTCTAAGAACTGTTCAAACACCAGTTTTATCAAAAAGGACTTTTTTTCTTGCCTTTATTTTAAAGTAAATATTAAACTCCTATCCTTGAGTGTTGTTGAAGAGTAAATTTCTTTTTGTTAGCTTTCATAATGAGCTGTTTTTTTTTATGGCATAACTTTTTGTATTGTGTTTATCCCTGGAGTAAATCAGCCAGCTACTAAATATTCTATTTTTAAACAGTTACCTGACCTTAAAGATGCTGAAGCTGTTCAGAAATTCTTTCTAGAAGAAATACAGCTTGGTGAAGAATTACTAGCTCAAGGTAATTAACAGTCATTGAAAGACTAGGAAACTAGATGGGTAATAAGGGGCTTTTTTTGGTGCAGTGTGGCTGTTTTAAAAAGGTATAAGGTATTCTTCAAATTTCTGGGATGGGGGATAATTAGGGAGTTCGGGTTGGACATGTACACACTGCTATGTTAAAAATGGGTAACTGACAAGAACCTACTCTATAGCACATGGAACTCCGCTCATGTTATGTGGCAGCCTGGATGGGAGGGGAGGTTGAGGGGGGATTAATATATATGTTTGTGTGGCTGAGTCCCTTCGCTGTTCACTTGGAACGATCACAACATTATTAGCTATATTCCAATACAAAAAAATTTTTAAAGGGAAATTCTAAATATTTCAAGAATTAAACACTTAATAATAGGCATTTAATTTAATAAGGCAAGGAAAATAAGTAATTTTACAGATGAGGTTGCTTTTAAAGTGGTTTAAAAGAATATAGCCAATTGTAATATGTAAACAGTAACTGAGAGAAATATCTGGAAATATAATTTCCTCAAGNTATGTTTGTGTGGCTGAGTCCCTTCGCTGTTCACTTGGAACGATCACAACATTATTAGCTATATTCCAATACAAAAAAATTTTTAAAGGGAAATTCTAAATATTTCAAGAATTAAACACTTAATAATAGGCATTTAATTTAATAAGGCAAGGAAAATAAGTAATTTTACAGATGAGGTTGCTTTTAAAGTGGTTTAAAAGAATATAGCCAATTGTAATATGTAAACAGTAACTGAGAGAAATATCTGGAAATATAATTTCCTCAAGTCCTTCACCTGATCTTCAGATCTTTCCCAGTACCTATAGGAAGGAATGACTAATAGAATACATCCCAGAGAAGGTTAGTTTACGTGTTCAAGGTTACACAGTTAATGGCGTATGGTTTTCAGAAGCAGTGATCTAAATCTGATCCAGAATTTAGGCTTTAGGCTTTGTGCTTTGTGTGTTCCATCAATAGAACTAAGAATTCTTTCTAAAAAATTACTATTAAGAAATTAAAATGATCATTTTTCAAATTTGAGNATCCCAGAGAAGGTTAGTTTACGTGTTCAAGGTTACACAGTTAATGGCGTATGGTTTTCAGAAGCAGTGATCTAAATCTGATCCAGAATTTAGGCTTTAGGCTTTGTGCTTTGTGTGTTCCATCAATAGGACTAAGAATTCTTTCTAAAAAATTACTATTAAGAAATTAAAATGATCATTTTTCAAATTTGAGAACCATAATTCATTCAATAATTATCTTAAATGTATATTTTTATTGTCAAATAGCTTTTATCACAAAAGTAGCTTTGAAGTAGTTGCTGTCGTCAGTAGAAACGGTATCAAGTGTTGTTTTTCTTATTCTCACTGTTGTATTATAATAGATTTTGACATTATTGAACTACATGATGCAGGTCATTTGTGGATTTTTAATCATTGGGCAAAGTAAAGCACTTAAGTCCTCATAAAGCTCATTTGAGAGACTATAATTTCATTACTTTAATATTGAAAGAAAAAGCATGTATAATATCTATTTCTAAGGATAGAGATTGTACTCTTTCAGTTTATGCAAAGATACTATCAGTATTTGTTCATACTCATAAAGATGTCAGTTTATGACGATCAAATTTCCCTTCTAGCCTCCAAAATAAACATAATGTAAAAAAAATTATCTAAGATACTGTAGTGCTCTCCCAATTGCTTGATTATCTTAGAGATCACTTACTGTGGCCGTTTCTTTTTGACTTGAGCTGTTAGATGTATGTTGACAAGAACAGTTAACTCATGAGGGGAGTGAAGGGGTCAGGAAAGGATAGGGAAGTGTTTTTTATTCTTTATTTGAAGCTTGTATTCCACATTTCAGCCTACCACACCCCGAGAGTTATGTAACTCAGCTGCCAAGCTGCCTTTATTCTGGTGGAATCCACCAAACCAGCCTGAGGTTAGAATTAGGGAAAGGTAAGCCATGAGAAAGCATAAGCGGTTTAGGCAGTGAGTCTCATTGCTTGACAAGGCCTCCCTCGTGCAGGTGTCTTCATCCGTGATAACTGAGCAGTTTCTCGGGATAAGTGAGTAGGGTGAAGGCTGCAGTGCGGAGAGGAAATGGTGTCATTTCTACACGAAACTGCTGTGATTGTTTACAAACGGTTTCCAGTGTGTTTAGAAGTTTTAGGAGGTGTCTCAGCCAAAGATCCCCTGTGTTCTACACATACCACTCTGGTAGCAGCTCTATTTATTTCCATTTAATAATCAGAAGTAATATTCTTGGACAGTGCTGTGAGCTCCTCTGTTGCCTGTAAATTTAGTGGCCTGAGGAGTCAGTAGAGCCCTTGTGGCCCCGATGGAGGTCCAGTCCTATGTGGAAGACCTGTGCCTTACATTTTCCATTTTTAATGCTTCTTTGTAGAATTAAAGCTTTCTTCAATTTGAGTAGTTTAAATAAGAATGTTATGTAGCAGGCAGTTCCTCCTCATTTACCAGTCCATTATTTGGTCCCGTTCGTACTCAGGGTTGGAAAACTTTTGTGTTTACTGGTTTATATAAATAATACTGTTCAGGAGTAACCAGCGGTAGGAGATGCACAGGGCTAGGGGTGGAGAACTTTCATGCCTTCTCTGGAGGTGCCACCCTTCTAGTCTTTGATACGTTTACCAACCCAGAATCTTAGGAAATAATTTTTTGACATAATTAGAATTTGATCATTTTCACCTAAAGAGTTACAAATGGTCCGGTCCCTACATTACATTGCTTAGCAAGCCTAGAAAGAGCAACACTCCGTGAATAAGAGAATCAATGAAGCTGTGTATAACAAGTGTAGGAGAACATGAGATAAACCAGGGAAACATTTTCAGGTCTCCTTCATGCTGCACCTTGAATTTCCTGAGAGAGAAGGCCTAGGCATTGAGGAAAGGGAGAGCATTCTGCCCAGCAGCAGAGCAGATAGTGACTCCATCTTGCAACACTTGGTTTGATCTTGCTCTGCTATGTCCTAAGTGGATTATATGCTGCTTTCTATGCTGTTTCTCAAGGTACCACTTGAGATCTGGCCATCCAGTCAGCAAAAGATTTATGAAAGTTGTAGCAACATTCCATGTGGAAGAAGCTCAAGATGACAGGTTGACCGCTCTTGAGGTTGTGTTGTTGTATAAATGTATCCTGGATCTACAGGATTCTTAGGCATTGCTTGCTGTTGGATCTGCAGAGAGGATAACTAACTGCCAGTGGTGACTAGGTTCAGAAGAGATTAAAGGCCTGTAGGTGTCTGCTTGCGTTTGGTGATATTCACGTAGTGTGAGGGGTTTAAAGTGAAAGTGGGCCTCTCCACCTCAGTCCTCCAGTCTTCCAGTTCTCTCTTCTTGTAAAATAGCATTGTTTCATTGTTAGCAACTTCTCAAGTAATCTTTGAGAAATACTCAGTATATAACTAGTGATAAATTTAGACATTTCTGTACCTTAGTTTCTCCCCCTTTGAAAGTGTTACTGGCGTCCTTTCATACATATAATCTGATTTATTCTTGTTGATGGCTTCTTAGTTATATGAGTGTACTATATTTTCTAGATTTTTACCTGTGTGATGTTTTTGGTCATTATCATTTGGAAATATAGTGAAGACTTTAGGGTTGAATTTTAGACAAAGGCAAAGGCTTTTCCAGTTACACAGTATTTTTATGTCAATCTTGCAGGTGAATATGAGAAGGGCGTGGACCATCTGACAAATGCGATTGCTGTGTGTGGACAGCCACAGCAGTTACTGCAAGTGTTGCAGCAAACTCTTCCACCACCAGTGTTCCAGATGCTTCTGACTAAGCTCCCAACAATTAGTCAGGTAAAGATTTGAACTGTTGCGTAAGTGAGTAGAGTCTGAGAGTTCGGCATTCAGGAATGAGCCTAGTGAGCATGGTGGCGTGAGACTCGTCCGTATAATGAGAATGGTGCTAGAGAGGCCAGTGCTTGACCAGTAGAAACACCCCGACCAAGGACAGAGGGTCTAGTGACCGTGCCCAGGAGCACAACTGGNGTAAAGATTTGAACTGTTGCGTAAGTGAGTAGAGTCTGAGAGTTCGGCATTCAGGAATGAGCCTAGTGAGCATGGTGGCGTGAGACTCGTCCGTATAATGAGAATGGTGCTAGAGAGGCCAGTGCTTGACCAGTAGAAACACCCCGACCAAGGACAGAGGGTCTAGTGACCGTGCCCAGGAGCACAACTGGAAGTAAGTCTCTCTAGTGCTAAAACTCAGGCCTCGGTGTTCAGATCCCCAAATTGAGATCACTCCCAGCTGCTTTCTAAACCTGGCTTTCTGCCACCTCTTTTTGCAAGACCTCTCAGTTAAGTGGCAGAGGACAAAGGCACCAAGATGGCACCGCCTAGAAAGCAGACCCTTGAAGGCCTGTGGCCCCCTCAGGCCTCACTTATCCGAAGGCCTCAGTGTCTCTGCTAATGCTGAGTTGGGCTTTGAGTTTGGAGCTGTTCAATACATCCTCATTGATACAGTAGGTTAAGCATAACCTACAAGTTGATTAAAATGCAATGCATCCCATTCATTTTAAATACTCAAGGAGCCCCAATGAATCTACTTTTTGGAATATTATGTCTATTAAATGAATTTTCATGGTTGATATCATTGAAAATTAATAAAAATGACTGGTTAATTCTTTAAACTGAGCTTTTACTCATAAGGATTGGAAAAACACTGAGAAGGAAAAGTTCCCAAAGATCTAAAGGAGAGAATTGAACGAGCAAGAAGCTGGATTTTGATCCTTTTTATTTTTTGATCCTAATGAATGTGGTTCCTAGTCTGTTGTCAGAATCCTCTGACATTACTCACCTTTTGAAAGACAGCATAGCATAGTGCTTTTGGAAAATTGACCTGAGGATGGTGTCTTTTGAAATATGGATGATTTCAGGATGAAGCTTGAATTCCTCAGTAAGAATGGCCTTTTTTACTTAGTTTACTTGTGCCATGTTACGTGGAAATATTTTCAAAATACTAATATTTCAGAATATTGTATTCGTTCTTTGTATAATGGCCGACCATTTACAGGCCAGTAGGGAAATGTTTGGAGGATAGAATGGTCACTAAAACACTAATTAATTTTCATTCATATGGGAGTGAATAGAGATCTTAAATTCTTTTTGATTTTAGTTAAAAAATTGACTAACATAACACAATAAAATTTTATGTTTCCTTTATTTTATTGACTTGAATTTTGAGGTGGGGCTGACAGATTATTTTCTTAAATAAAAACAGTGTATGAAATGTTAAATATTGACATTTCAATATGAATAAACTTCAGCGAGATTTGATTCAGAGATCAAAAAAGCATTTTATGTTGAACTTAGAATCCTGATTAAATGCTTATACTTTTTAAAATTTATAAATATTTTCTCTTTCAGAGAATTGTAAGTGCTCAGAGCTTGGCTGAAGATGATGTGGAATGAGAAACAAATGTCAACATAATGATCTCAATTAAAACATATTTTTAAAATCCTAGCTCGGAAGATGATCAGCTCTGGGGGAGTAAGGGCAGATGCGCTTGTTATGGACCGTCCTCCACAGTGAAGTCTACCAAAGTTAACTTTTACTTTGTGTAGAGCCATTTGTCTGTTTTATTTATTTTTCCCAGTGAAAAGTGTATTTTGATAGAGAGCTTTTCATTTTATAAATACACTATGAATTACTGAAATAGGCATTTTGTTTATTCCTAAAATGTGTAATGAGAATGTACATATAACATCCCATTACATTAAAAATACCCAGTGCTCAGTTTTGAAAGATAGGCCCCAAAAAATGTAGAAGAAAACTGAAGAATATACTTGTTTTGCTCTACATCAGAAGGTTGGCTGGAAACTTGTGTTGATCAAAACTGAGCATTAAAATAAGAGATTATTTCTTTCCATTTAATCTCTTAAGTATGTGTACTGTGCTGCTATGCTATAACAACAACTTCACCCCCTCCCTTGAAATGTTTTCTTTAAATCAGTGGGTTAGATGTATTCTGGATATTTATCTCCTTGTATTTTAGATACATGTAGTTGCGGATAGCACCAGGAATTAGATGTCTATACATTTTTAATCTGGCTGAGTAAGCTTTACTAGTTATGTCTGCCCACTTGCCTCATATATAAACTGAGGAAATGGGTCTGCTAATTCAGCTTCTAATTCCTTTGGTTCTGTGCAGCATTTTCAAATCCCTCTTTCTGAGGGAAATACCTGTTTGGGCAGCCAGCCCTTGCATTTTTTTATACTCTGAATTCTGCATGCTTGCCTGACTTAGTATTTCTGAATTGGTTTTTTAAAAGGTATAACGTGTTGATTTTCACTGAAGTCATGGTTCTGTCACTACTTTGGTAAATTAACCTGAAATGTAACCTTCACGGTAACTGGGACGATAATGCTTGTAAAAGTGTTTGTTCCCTTTTGCTTTTATCCTCAGTGTACCTCCTTAATCCCTTACCAACCCTTATCTTGTATGAGAATAAGGTGTAACTTTGTGGCTGAAGACTTGAATGAAGATAATGGGACCTTTTATTCTCTAAATAGAGACGTATTATCTGCAGCCACAGATTAAATATCAGATCTAAGAATAAAGATCCTTGGTACTTAGTGGTGTCTGTTGAGTGGCATTTCTCATTGTACAGATTGCCTTTATTCTGTCTGAAAGTCTGTGGAGAGACCTTTTTTATGTATTTGACGTATTTTCTTAGTAGGGTTTTGTGGGGGTTGTGATACAGTGGGAAGAGTTTGGAGGATGGTTTTAGTTTCCGCCTCTGGATAATCACCTAGCCTTGGACAAGTCCATGTTACATCTCTGGACTCGCAATATTCTCGTCTGTACAATAAGAACATCAGACTAGGCCACTCACACTTCCTGGTAACCCTTCCTTAGGAACCTTTCAGGTTTGTGATCTTGAGCCCTTAAACAGTGTGCTTTTTTCCAGTGACAGCCCCTGCATGCTCTGTAGGGGGTGAGGTGGGATGAGGCGAACACGACAGTCTCATTGATCGGTTCATTTTCCTGGTAGGATCCCAAGTCGAAAGTAGTGCAGTGGTGCCCAGTCCGTGATTGGCTGTGCAGCTGGGAAGCACTCTCCGTTCCTGCGTTTGCCAAATGGGGACGGACTGGGACAGTCGGGGGGATTACAGGTGAGGAAAGAGCAAGGGGCAGACAGCTGGCCAAGGGAGGAGGAGGGGCTGGCCTAGATGTTACTTTAGGAGGGGATGCTTGCTATATGCCCTTGTGAACTCTAATGCAGTCCAAGCTGGGTGTCACTTGGCTTTATGGAAAATAATCGCTTTGCTTTAATGGTTACTGAGGAGGCAGTGAAGTGCTTATAGTAGAGCTGATTTTGCCCGGTACATCTCACTTGAATGACAGTTTCGGTGCTTTAAAAATTGTTCAGTCACTAAGTTGTGTCTGACTCTTTGCGACTCCGTGGACTACAGCATGCCAGACTTCCCTGTCCTTCACTATCACCCGGAGTTTGTGCAAACTCATGTCCATTGAGTCAGTGATGCTATCTAACCATCTCATCCTCTGCCTCCCCCGTCTCCTTTGCCTTCAGTCTTTCCCAGCATCGGGGTCTTTTCCAGTGAGTCGGCTCTTAGGATCAGATGACCAAAGTAGTGGAACTTTAGCTTCATTCAGCATTGGTCCTACCAATGCATATTCAGGGCTGATTTCCTCTAGGATTGATTGGTTTGAACTCCCTGCAGTCCAGTGGACTCTGAAGAGTCTTCTCCAGCACCACAATTCAAAAGTATTAGTTCTTTGGTGCTCAACCTTCTTTATGGTCCAGTTCTCACATCTGTACATGACTACTGGAAAAAACAGGCCTTTGTTGGCAAAGTGATATCTCTACTTTTTAATACGCTGTCTAGGTTTGCCATAGTTTTCCTTCCACAGACCAAGTGTCTTTTAATTTCATGGCTGCAGTCACTGCCCATGATGATNAGTTCTCACATCTGTACATGACTACTGGAAAAAACAGGCCTTTGTTGGCAAAGTGATATCTCTACTTTTTAATACGCTGTCTAGGTTTGCCATAGTTTTCCTTCCACAGACCAAGTGTCTTTTAATTTCATGGCTGCAGTCACTGCCCATGATGATTATGAAGCCCAAGAAATCAGTCACTTCCCACTTTTACCCCTTCTGTTTGCTATGAAAAATTAGATACCACTTTTGAAAACTATAGCTATATTGTGTTAAAAACTACTGCTGGCACCAAAAGTGTTTTTTCCTTCTAGACACATAGCGATGGAACCAGGCAATGGTGGGCATGCTGGCTAAATTGGGCTCAACCCAAGATTTAAGTCAAGTGAAACAGCTTGCATGTTGTCATTTGTTAAAGTTGCACTTACGTCTTTGGAAATGAAAATATTAGTGCATGTTGGCATGCTTCCTTGGACAGAGATCTGCTGTTTGTTCTGCAGTTTGTGCTTAGAGTCTTCAGCTCTTACCTGATTGCTCTGTGTGTCTTCTCTTTGCTGAAAAGAGAAATCTCACTGTGCCTCCATTTCCCGAGTTTGTGGATTACAGCTATTACTGTGAACACTTTCTGGTAGGTTGGCCACTGACCACCTCCACTTCACTAAGTTCTTTGAGGAGTTTATCTTTTTCTTTCATCTGGAACCTACTGTGTTTCCATCTCATTTTTAAGTTTCTATTTATATTTTTATCTGTGTAGAGCGTAGTTAGGTTTCTTGACAAAGTGGCCCTCTGCAGGTGTTCTGTGTCCCAGCAGTACATTTCCCTCTTGTCACCCAGGGGCCAAGGACCTGGGTAGGTTCTGNGTTTCTATTTATATTTTTATCTGTGTAGAGCGTAGTTAGGTTTCTTGACAAAGTGGCCCTCTGCAGGTGTTCTGTGTCCCAGCAGTACATTTCCCTCTTGTCACCCAGGGGCCAAGGACCTGGGTAGGTTCTGGGATCTGTGATTGCTATTTTCCTTGCTTCTGGTGTTTGCCCCTGGTGGGCAAGGCTGGTCTAGAGGTCTGTTTCAGGCTTCCTGGTGGGAGGCGCTTGTCCACGCCTACTCGTGGGTGGAGCTGGGTCTTGGCCCTCTAGTGGGCAGGGACGAGTCTAAAGGTGCTGTGGGGCTCTGTTCCTGCCCTGTGGGTTGTTTGGCTTGTGAGTCCCAGCATAGGAGCCTGCAGGCTGTCAGGTGGGGCCAGGTCTCACAGCCAAAGATGGAAAAAATGTCTGCTGCTAACGAGTTAACATAGGTCCCAGCTGCGTCTGCCACCAGCTTATATGACCCTGGAGAGCCACAGCTGCTCCTCACCTGCCCAGGGGACCCTTGAAGACCAGCAGGTAGGTCTGACCCAGTCTTCTATGGGGTTGCCACTTTTGTCCCGTGCTGGACCCTGTGTGCACTCCCCTGGAGTGAAATCTCCTTTTCCCTCAGTCCTAGGGGTTCCTGCGACCAAGCCCTACTGGCCTTCAAAGCAAAATGCTGTGGGGGTTCCTCCTAATGCTGGGCCCCAGGTCTGGGGAGCCTGGTATGGGGCTCATTATGTCTTTGACTGTAGAGTATCTTTTTGTAGATTCCAGCCTTTTTAAATGGACAGATCAGCACTTGAGATTTTGATGTACTCATAAGAGAAGGTACGCTCGGGTTCTCCACCATTGTCTCCACAGTTTGTACTTGAATAGCATTTAAAACAGGGGCTTCCCTGGTAGGATCAGTGCTGTTCTGATACCAGATAAATAGAACTCAGGTTCACGTCTCACGTAAAGTGTGTGAAACCTGGTTCCATGTGTGTGGCAGGCAGTCAGTAAACATTTGAATCCTTCTACGCCTCAGTTAAGTTCAGGAGTTTTATCATTTATCTGCCTTTCTGACCTTGTTGAATTAGCTTGTAGACCAGAGTGTGTGTTAATATTACTGCAAGAGATTTTTGAGAAAATTGGTTACCATACAAAAGTTTTTTGTAACAAAAAATGAAGTTCTTATTTTTGCCTGTGCCTCATCTGTTTAGGTGCTCTTAAGTGCTCTCAAGGCACTTAAGAGAGTCTTGACGTGGCATGTATTTGCAGAAGCGGGTTCTGCTGAGTCTGGTGGTTCAGAGCAGAATGAAGCTTCTTGGCCACCATTCCTTTCAGAGTTGACAGCTGTGCAGCTTCTCCCCGGTTGACCTTTGCCTTCAACTTCAGAGCATTCACAGATCCAGGCTAGAACCCCTCCCTGCTTTCATGTCAGCTGGTGAAGATTAGGTAGTGATAATGTTTTCCCAACTTGAGATGTATTAGAATCACATGGAAGCCTTGTTAACAGCAGGTTGCTGGGCAGCAAGTCTGGGCACGAACACGTATCCGTCAGCGTTTCTAGCGAGTTCCCTGGTTTTGGTGATGTTGCTGGTGTCAGAGTTGTGAGTACGGCACAGACAGTGCTGCCCAGTGGTGAAGTGGAAAATGTGAATAGGAAATGGTCGTAGAGAAGAACTTGAGCTGTGTTAAGGTCACAGATGACGTCCTACAGCACTCTAAAAATGAGATACTTGCTTAAACCTGCCCCCTGTAGTGGAACGTGATGGGAGCCCCCTGTACACGCCATCAGTTACCAGACTACGTTCAAGATAGGCCAGGCCACTAGGTGTATTTTAGGAATTTTTGGAGGGAAATAAATTCAACTAAGCAGAAATTACATCCTATTAAGCATTTTAGTTGTGCATTTTTAAGTTTTTACTCCACATTTATATCTTTGAATCAGTTGGATTTTCCCCCCTTGTAGATTCAGGTTGTCTGGAACATTATACATATGTTTAAATAATTAACTAAGTTATATGTTTATGTAATGAATTGTACCATATAATTTTTGAGGTAATAAATCCTGGTTTAATCTCCACTAATAACTGATAAAGGAGTCAGGTACTTTGACGTAACACTGCCAAGCTAGAGGTGGGGGGAGAAGTGGGGGAAAGGGCAGAGAGGCCGTGGCTGACCTGGGGCTTGATGTGAGGAACGGCATGGTGCCTGAAGGTCTGCACACTCAGGGACAGCAGCGAGGTCCCGCTGGAGCTCCACACAAGTCCTCACACCCCACGGACCCTGCCTTCCATCGCATCAGAAAGTAGACATACTGCATTGGCCTGTCTGTTTTTCCCTTGGTCGAGTGGGCACCTTTGAAGTTTTAAAATCAGCATGTCTCAGTTTACCCCGAGCTGACACAGCCCTGGTTCCCATAGAGGCTGAATGCACTACTCTGACCTCTGCGCAATGTTCGCATCACACACAGTTGCTCTCCCTACTTACTGTTTGAAGAGGGTAACTTTGTAGTTGTCAGCAGAGACTGATTCTCTTATAGACCATTTTTCTTTCTTTCTCGGGGGTGTGGGGGAAACATGTAATGAGACTTGTGGGATCTTAGTTCCCCTACCAGGGGTCACACCTGGGCCCTTGGCAGTGAAAGCACGGAGTCCTCACTGGACCATCAGGAAATTTCTTAGACTAGCTTGATATGGATCCCATTCCTGTGGAGCACTGCAGTGGTTTGCAAAGGCTTCCTTTGCAGTTCCCTGTATGAATTAGGCCCCTATGGCACCCCACTCCAGTACTCTTGCCTGGAAAATCCCATGGATGGAGGAGCCTGGTGGGCTGCAGT